>CABFPE010000072.1:1752635-1767714 GCA_900660155.1 Hofstenia miamia | reverse complement strand
TATATATATATATATATATATATTGTTAATATTATTATTTCTAGTTTTTGTTTAATCGATTAGCAATAAATAATTTTATGTAAGTATAGCGGCTGATAATTTGGAATAGCTTAGAGTCTCAGAGAAAAAGGGAAAATCATCCAAAGCCTGACCAATGATTGCTCTACTTATAGACATGCTTTGATTCTTTGCAACTTTAAATTCAGAAAAACATACCCTTTGAAATATTTTTGCTTCATATCAAGCCTCTCTTACTGTCTTTACGATTCCTAAATAAATTTCAATTTCTTCAATTACTTTAAAGAATTCTGTTATTATCAAAAACATGAATATCATTAATGATTCTGCAATTTGCTTGAATTTCTTTAATTATTTTGAGGAAATTGAATTTTTTTAAAGATTTTCAATAAATTTCTAATAGGTTCAGCTTAACACTAATATTAGGCTTTCTGGGATTCCCTCATTTATTTCTCAAGATTATATAAAGAATGAGCTTAAAGATTATGACATAATGTAGAATGTGCACCAGGCCGAGATTGATTGTAGTTTGGCAATAATTAATTTCTGTAGAATTACTATCACTACCTTGGTGTAAGGTATAATGTCTGATTTAGGCTTGGTTCTCCTTAAAGTATTTAAGTCGTGGCTATTTGCCAGAGTCCGAGCTCTGATAATGCATTTTCAGATTATTAAAAGAATTCCATGAGACATTGAAAGCACCAGAGTGAATAATCTAAATAAATTTGAGTTAGTTCAGAACAAAAACAATGAACATTACCCAATGCCATGTTGCACAGTAGTTGAGAAGGATTCTTTTGATGATGAGTTTAAATGCAAATTATCTTCTCCAATCTGAATTTATTCACAACCTAAATGTGTTGCTAAATCTAAAGTTAACTACAGAGATTGGGAAATTAACATAGCTACTTTGTCATTAGATTACTGTTACAATTGTGGCATAATCAGGTGGTACACAAAAGATAACAAAGAAAGTAACTAAGAACTATCAGCAAATTATTTAATTATATTTTTGTGCACAACCTGATTATTATACTTTTGATTTTTATAAAAACTATTAGTGCAGTTTTGATATAACGCTTATTGGCAAAACAGTTTTGCAAATCAAAAAGAACCAAATTGCTTAAGCAAATTAGATGACTTTGCGCAATCCAGGGTTTTTGAGTCGAGTTTGAGTTACTCGGGCCGAGTTCGAGTTTTTACATTTCAAGTTCGAGTTTGAGTAATTTTTTAAATGAAATTCCAAGTTCAATCGAGTTTTTTTCTAATTAGCCTTGTCTGTGACTGACAATCGTTTCCATGGTAACTGGTGATGCCTTACCACTCCTTATTCCTCTTGAGCTGCAGTGCTTTGCTTCGGCCTCCAACCCTGATAGCATCTTGCTGCTTTTGATCTAAACAAGCTGTTAGTAACACCTCATCTTGCTACGAATGGAAAGCTGGATTCAATGGGATTGTACAATTGGTTACCAGATTAATTACTGGAAAAAGTTATAGATTTACTAAAAAATTTCTACAATGTAAAGCAGTTGCTACCAGCCTATAGACGACCACCTATTGGAGCAAGTCTAAACATCATCCTTCTGAGTATACACATGTATCTGCTTGCAGGTCAGCCCGAGGCACCTACAGTGTGTACATCTGATATCTCTAGGTGCACGTCAGTTTCAGCCACTGCTATCAATGCATCAGCAAAACTCCTCCACCTCACAATCTCACAAAAGGTTGAGTGCTTCTACCTCTGACAAATCACAAATATCTGTTAAACATTGGAGGTCACAAACACATCTCATCTGAGTCTGCATCCACAACAAGTCATCAGTCACAATGTTTTATTACTAATCACAATAAAATGTCAAAAGTGGATGGCGAAATCTACATCCTTATTTCATTACTGCAAGAAGCAGCTGCTATCTAACAACACATCAATATTCTGCAAAAAATTGCTGTACTCTATCAGACATACTCACAGTATGAGAAAACAGAGTCAACTGTGACACATTAGCAACTACAATCAATACAGGCAAAAGGCCTCAAGTGAACACCATTATATTTTTCACTGCTAACATGATGGAAAAACTGCAGCACAGTTCACATTCCCTACAACAAGAAGTTTCGCCATAAATATCTATTAAAACATATCAAAAATTGAAATGCATGTAAAGCTATTGAGCAAATAAACATTGACTGGAGCTCTCTGAACCTTGTCTACATTCTAAAACAGAGGAAATGATGACATTAAATTAGCAAAAAGAATATACTTTGTAGTACTGGAGGATCACACATTAGATATCTCAGTTAACTTCATATATATTGAAACACAAATGTAAATTCCTGACATCATCCTCAATTTGGAATCTTACTTAGAATTCTTCTTCATTAATTAGAAAAAATACATTGGTAAGATTAGCAGTGGAAAAAGAACCAAGTTAATCCTCATCAACATACTACTTCACTGATATATGCCACAGTATCACAATATCATTGAGCAATGGCTGGTAAGCAACAGGATGTTACAATCACAAACATATGAAATCATTGATTCAGGCAATTCTCATATTAACCTCACCACAACAAAATGCAGACTCACATTTCAACAAGAACAGGAAACAATAGACACCATTAATGATTGTGGAATCTACTTCAAGCTACTCAACATTGCCAAGAAAAATGGCCTCCTATTAACATTGAGTGTTACAGAATAGGAGCTTAAAATTATTCTTTTCTAGCCTCACAACAACAAAGTTAGAAAGGTGCAAGCTTAAAGGTGCTTTCTCTTATTAAGAATAGAGTGCAATATAAATTTGAAATTATTTTAGTGATATTTAGATTTCTAAATTTATTATTATCAAGTAATAAACAAGTCAGAAAAATAGGGCAAAAAATATGATTGGTCAGAAGTCATTTGCTTGGCTTTTAACCAAAACAAGTCTTAGCAGACATTTGAAACTTAAAATCAATCACCTAGCTGAAAGAATACTAGTGAATGACTTGTAAATGACTTTAGTGTTTTTATTGTACTACCAAAAATTATTTACCCAAAATCTCAAGCTGTAAAGAATTCATTCTCAATAAACTTTTAGTGGAGTTTAATTTGTTCTTTAATTGTAATAAATTTATTCAGATACCTAAATGAATTCAAGTAGCTAAATAACTTTATGGCAATGGTGGTGGTGTGATGACGCGATGGACATTGATAGTGCAAAAGAAGATCAGTTATTTAACATCTTATTAAATTTAACTTATACATTATTAGTTATCTCTGAATTACCAGTTGGTGAAATTTCGAATGCGCACAGATTATAATGAGCAATGATTAATGCAAATGTTCTTAATTATGAACTTAGATTTATTTTATATGCTGTTTATTTGTTTAACTAATTATTAATCTGATGCCTGTGTGTTTGACAAAGGAAGATAAATTCATTGGTTATTGATGAAGAAAAATTACTGAATATTTGTTAACTGATGTTAACTTAGTATTGAATAACTAGACAAGGAGATGTATGGTGTATTTAAATTATCTAAAGTTCATTTACACTCTAATTGTTATTTCACTGTGTACAATGCATTAGCTCTGTGTATTAAATTGGTAGTTATGTTAACCACAAACATTGGAGAGAGAGCATTGAAGTGATCCATCTGCTGTAGGAAATATTGCTTTGCTTCAGGAAGAGCTGCTTAAGTCATCAGCACATGTTAAACCTAAACATAACAGTGTCAGTCATTAGCATGAATTGGGGATATATTACAGATATATTCATTTATATGCATGATATACTAACAGCTTAGGGGTCATTACTACTGATGATCAATTAGATGAAACAGTTACTCTCTATACTAATGGTTTATAATGGACATAAATAGAGGTATCAATGAGGGTACATGATTTTACATGAGTCTCTGTCACAAACTTATAACATTGCTATTGAATCACTTTTTGATAAAATCACCAAAGCTGTAGATTACAGTTGCAAAGAGGACTTCATAAAGCTATCTTTACAGACAAGCAGATACTGGAAATCAATACAACAGCAGCAATTTGGATTATAGCTATTTTCCTAACAGAAAACCCCGCATTGAGCATTCCAATTACCAAAAATAAAAATTACAGTTAGCTCTGAAGACGTGTTTTGAAATTGCTATCTCTCCACTATCAAGAAAACTGAAGAGCTGGCTCTTACAAACTACAACAATCACATCCTATTCATTGAAGGAGGTTCAACAACCTACAAAAACTTAGGAGAAACACATCTTACATGTTATCAACAAGGATAGCCTAGTATGAAGAACTTCTTTTGATCATTCTACAGAATAATAGCATAGAAATACTGCACCCACATACTTGCAAATACATGTGGGGACTCAGCAGAAAGTCATTTCCACCAATATTTGGACACACATTCTCTTCTAACAACTCAAATTCTTCTAGGCAGAACCACACTCAGTACTCATTCATAACTGCAGAGGTGTATAAATCACAACATCAGAGAAAAAAATCTGGATTTCAACTACCTTTGCACCTCATACCAAAAAATTTCATGCAGTGTAATTGATGTCACTGAAGAAACTCCAAACATTAAAGGCCACTTCATGCTGATATCATCATTAACTTAAAACCAAAACCAGCCTTAACATTAGAAGAGGAAGAACACCTTTTAGCTAAATCCACAATACAACTATTGCAAAACATCAAAGTTAAACTTGAACAGATTATGAATGAGAAACTATCCTAAACAGGAGTGATATCCCAACCAAAATATGTATGAGCTGCAGATCAAAATTTACTACTTAACAAAACATTATTGAAAATAATAATCATATAAAGCTAACTCCTATTTATTTCACACCTTAAAAAATTTCAGACATCAAACGTATCAAGATGAACACATTTGCAAAGCATACTCAAAAGACAAAATCAAAATGCTTTGTATCCAAAACAGCAGACTGCCTGCTTCCTCATTCTCTCAAAAATAAAGCAATCACTACAAAAGATGTCATCTTGAAGTACTACCTGAAATAGATCATAAACAATTGAACTATTCCATCACACTTGGTACAAAATATAAACTTTCTATACAAAAAAACCACTTATCATCAGTCACTAATGTCAATGTTTCAGTTCTTCTTTCCAGATGCTAAGTTGGATACCTCATTTGCACACACATGTGACATCAATGCAAAAAGGACGCTTATGATTATGCTTGAAGGCCAAAAGCAATACAGAATGTACTATGATATATTCCAATATAAAATCAACAGCCTCTGAGAGTCAATTATTATTCCAGCACCCATTTGTGATCTAAAATGCATGAAATACCGCAAAGCTATTACTACACAACTAGAAATTCTTGCTTACCTCACTTGAGAAAAATATGTCACCAACATTCAATGGGACAACACCAGAACTCTTAAATTACTGGAGAATACAAAACTTTTGCTGCAGCAACCATCACACTAAGAACCTGTCAAGTACTGCATTGGGTGGGCGTGTGACTTCATTGGCATTAGCAGCACAGAACAATCTTACACTACAGTTTCACCCCACATCATTACTGTAGGAGTACATAAAAACTGTTTCTACCTATAATTGGCTGCTATTTGAATTATTTAATTGTCATGTTGTTCATGACATAATTTGTTTATTTTTAGTAATTAGAACTCTCTTAATTATGTATGACTAGATCCTATTTGGAGAGTAGGGGTTCTTACTGAGCTACATTGCCCCGCAGGTCAGCTTGGGACTCTACATAGAGGCATGAGACCTCTTTTTTCTGGAGTCTAGTTGCTTTGGTTCACTAATGGTCTATATTTTGTTGATTGAATATTCGTATTGCTTCAGCTGTAATTGCTTCTCACTCACTCAATTATGTAGTAGTACAATTATCTGTTATGAATTCCCACCATTGCTTTTAATTGCAATGTTTTTCTGAAAACCTCTTGTCATTTTTCTCAAGTAACTAGTGCATGTAATGGTGAATGGATTCTTTCTGCCTACTCTATTGTAGATGCTAGTCTTTTAGAGTGATCTAACTTGGTTTTAGCAATGTTTATGCTAACCCTAATGATGCTAGAATATATTTGTTTGTCAGCTATAATGTGTCATAATTGGCAAAACGGAAATAGAAACAGAAAAAGGAAACCAACACTAAAAACAATTAATTGTGCTTTATTTTATTCTTTGAATAGTGCTCGTCTATAAATCAATAATCTGTAAATTGAATTAAGAGCAGTTATGTTAATACAATTGTCAAAAAATCACTTGACAAATTATTGATGATGAAACATTAATCTAATTAAGTAGTGACATTGCATAATAATTGGCAGACGAAGAACATGTAAACAAATTCAAAATTTACAAAGACAGTTACATATTGATTGTTTAATTGTTTGTATTTTTCGAATATAAAAACTATGTACAGGAATTATTTGATAATGAATTAAATTACTTTGGATTTATCTTGTATTTAGTCAGGCTTGATATATTATGCAAACAGAAAGCTAAGCATTTGAGCACATGAGTATTTCTCAGATTCCCCCAATTCAATTATATATATTAAATTTATATGCATACATATATATATATATTGTGCACAAAATATGTTTTGACTATTCATTGGAAACATCAAGCCAGCTCAAATTAGTGCGACAGTGCGCAATATGTGAAAATTCAATTTACTATGACAGTTATTAATTTGGATCTATCCCATAACAAGTCCTTACAATGGGCAAACAGAGCAATTTTAGTTCCAGACAGTTGATTTCCTTTGAAGAGTGACAGCTGGTAGCCGATTAAATCCGGCCCGATTTCGGGTTTTGGGTCGGATCGGATTTGGTTCAAAGCCTAAATTGATTACGCAAAACGTTACTAATGTAAGTCAACGCAGTATTTGAAAAATATCTAAAACGCTAAGTAATACCAGTGCGAAAATGACTGTCGTTACTCATCGTTTGATTAGAGAGGGATCCAAGCCGTTAAACAATGCGGATCACGGTCGACATTTGGGGTCGGGTCGAGTTCGGGTAGTAAATTGTCGGGTCGGGTCGTGAATATTCTTATCGGGTCGGGATCGGCTCTTTGATAAACTGATATTTTCACCTTCGAGTTTCCGTTCTGATGAAGCTGCTGTTCTCCAAAGATCTCTATGGCAAAGCACATTTTTTCCAAATTCTACAACAAAATGTAAGATTTTCAATTTAATGAAGTTGATGTTTTAATAAATTATATATTTGTATAACGATCTTCTACAACGACTCGGGTGAGCATCATTTTCCAAAGAAACGTGTATACATATTTGTGTTTTGCGCATGTTTCTTTTAAAGATTTCTCTTGGAACTTTTTTAAAACATTTGGTGTCAAGCATTGTGTTAATATAATTACACATTTAGCTTGCGTCTAAAACAGCTGTGTTATATATAATAATGAATAAATTATTTGGAATATCCATTATAGTTGTATATTATAAATTTTAAAGTTAGAAATCTCATGAAAGTTTTTCATTTGCTTTTTTTTCTCTTTAGATATTTTAGGAACATCATATAAGCTTCCATAAATGTAGGAACCAATGCCGTTTAAGTACTAAAATAGAATATATTACAATTGAATATATTAGTTGATATAATAGTGAAATGGAAGAGAAAGAATGTATATATATACCTGTTGTGCAGAAATCTCATACCCAGGCCAGGCCCAGGCCTGCTTTATTTTTAGTTTCCCGGCCTTGAAAGCGCGGTCTGTTAACAACTCTGGGCCAAATAAATGTCTTAGCAAAATTACAACAAGAGTTTCTAAAATCATCACTAATTAAAATGATAATAATTTATTTCAAAAACACTCAATAACCAAAATCTGAAGCGTCCTTGGGAAGATATGCATATTACAATGATGGAACATTATCATCATAATTTTGAAAAAAATTGTTTTTTTCGACCCGATCTCAACCGAACCCGATCCAACCCCGACCCAATTTACCCGATTCCAACACTGGGGCCACATTATTTGTAAGAGGGCCAGCTAAAAATTTTTAATACATGGAGCCCGGAGAGAAAGATCGTAACCTAATTTGTTATTGTTCACTCTCAAAATAAACTCGCAAGTCGGCATCTATACATATTGTGTTACAAAGTCATTTTTCAGTTACCAATTGTCACTAGAAATGCTTTGCAAGCCAAATTGCGGATCTCGGATCCTAGATTTTGAGTCCATTGTATTTTAATCTTAATTTGGTTAAACAATAGTCAAGCTTCTGCAATATCCTTCATGTTTTAATAGCAATAGCAATAGATTCGCATGCATATCATGGATAGAAACAAACACAACTGCATCGAAACGAATGTAATATGTTATTCCTCGTAACCGTTTCAATCCATTGAGTGAGAAACAATGCAAATTTAATAACGAAACAAGCAGGCCTCCAAAAATTCGATAAGAAATTGCTATGTATTGTCTGTATAAAATATAATATTATATATATATATATATATATATAGTTGGAACCAAAGTATGTAATGAATGTTGGATGTCACAAACATATCCAGTCTTTAAATTGCTGAAATGTTGCTTGAAAACTTCCATATTTACGCATGGAAGCTACAAATGTTCCATATAGTAATGTGATGTTTAACCTATATCATTTTATATCAAAAAAAATTTCGTTGTATTCACATTACTTTGCTTAATTTCGACAGATTTTGGTTATTTTAACATATTTTGTAATTTTTCTGTAAAAATTTAAAATTAAATAATGTAGGTGTTTTAAAAAAATATCTATAGCGTTGAGAATGTGCTTTTTAAATTGCATTTAAATAAACTTCCATTCCATAAAATGATTTATATTTCCATTTCCTTAGCAGTAAAACTTAATTAAATCTTAAGCTTTCCGATATACCGCGGTGAGATTTGTATTTTGGCAGCGGTAGCAAGGGCGTAGATTAGGAGCAGCCTGGCGCCCCAAATAGAAATAACGCCGCTCTGAATTTTAAAAATGTGATGCCTCTTCAGTTTTCTTTTCATTTTATAGAGAATTATCCTAATGGATTAGATGTTTATACATTATAATTATTGGTGCTACATGTATTTTTATATCTGTATTCAAAAATTTAATTTTTAAATTTATGTAAATAGGCAAATAGATTCGAAAGCTTTATGTTATAGAAATATGGCATGAAATCAAAAAATGATGCTTAAAATACGCATTTGTCTGTGAAGATTTTTAAACAATTTTAAATAGTTTGATTGTGCAAAAGGTGAATTATTGACAGTAGGATATATTCCATGTACTTATAGCATTTTGCATTGTAAACATGAACAATGAATTCAATGGTAGCGTTTGCTTCAATGGCAACCAAGAGTCAATTGACTTAGCTTTTATTCTTCGAAAGTATTAGCAAAAGTTAGTTTGAGAGAAAACTTAAATGTATTTTTTCTTTAAAAAAATACTCAAATTGTTTGCGATTTTATGTGATAAATTTTCTTCAGTAGTTTCAGTAAAAATTACAATGTTATATTCTGTAGCATATTGCAGCAGCGATATAAATAACCTTCTTCACTATCATTTAATTATAATTGCCTTTGGCCGCCTCTGTAATGAAATGTCCGCCCTAACTTGACTAAAATTTCTGCGCAACTGAGCGGTAGGCGGTGGAAAATTATGCTGCGGTGCAGTGCGCTTTACAAAAATGTCTCTGCGCAAATCTCTTAGTCAAAACATCAAGATTTGATAAATAATTTGAAAACTGAATTATTTCACTACTAAAGTCATTCACATGATTGAGATCTGATGAATGATTTTCTATTCAACATTGAGGTGCTGCGCTGCAATGTGAACATCTGTTAGTAATGTTATTTTAGACACAATTCTAAGTTTAGTATTACTAATTTTGCACTTAAAGAATTCAAAAATACCAATAATATTTCCAACTGTAAATTGCTTTTTCTGAAAATACATGAAGTGCATTGACGTGTACATGTATTACCGATATACGATATTTTAAACGAAATTTTCAATAACGATACACGAAATACCGATGCACGAAAAAAGCTGAATACTACACGAAAAACATGTATTGTCGAGCTATACGTCATTCATTTCCTTCAATAAATTACATGCGAAGTTCAAGCATTAATATGGGACAACTTATGTTATTTCTAGTAATTTTGTTGCAAATAACCAGGCATTTATCATTGAACAGTCCAGCAAATTGTAAAATGCAGTTATTAATCATCTTTGTGACGCTGCGTTTGTTGACATAGACGTCTACACATTTCATCCAAAGTTTCCACACTAACATTATTTTAGTTTTAAAAACAAAACAATTTCTGGTTTCTTCCTTGGATTACAATTATTAGGTTCCACAGCATCACGATCTTGTGTGGACAGTAAAATACGGGCTTATCTTACTCTGATATTTTACTAGCATTAGCTCGTCCTATTTGTAAAATTCAGAATCTAACAAATTTAGATTTTTAGAACTCATGGGCTGCTTTCCGATTGCTAATTCACATCTAGTAGCGTTTCTCCTAAAAATTTGAAAAAATTTGGAGGCTTTAGTTTAAATTTCATTTATTAAATAAATAGTTTGTTAATTGAAATTTAGTTTCTAAATACACGAAAAATACATGGATAACACGATTTTTAAATTCACGAAAAACTTTTACACGATCAGTTAAGATGCACAAAATACCGATGCTCGACAAAAGGGATACATTTCAATGCACTGAATACATGTCCATTATTATTTTCTATTTCAGAATATTTTTGCTTTTGTTGTATATTTAATCGAACGAATAGCTATGTCATTTGTAACAAGTGTCTTGGCTTTCTCCTCTCAAAATATTCAAATATTTCCCTTAATGAAATTATCTAAGCTGTCGTAAAAATGAACGCTTTTTGTAAGATCAATATGTTTTGATTGAAAAATTTGCTTGCTGCAATAAATCAATTAATTATATAAATCTCAGAGAATGTCAAGAAATGCTGATTCAAAAATTTCATTTTAGAATGCATTGAAAGTGATTCATTTCTTTTGACTTTTGATGAATTTTCATTCTTGCGAAGACCGAACGTATTTATTTATGTTTCTCATATAATGTGCATGTTGCATTACATAGAGCAGATCATCAAGTGGGTTCAAAACAGATCATTTAATTAACGGTACTATCTATATGTAGATGATGGGAAAAATTGGAAAATTTCTGATCAAATGAAACAGCACCTAAGCAGCATTTGCAGAAAATTAGCCCATTAAATTAAAAGAACCTGTGGAGAGAACCAATTCACTTACCAATTCTTTTTTTTTCATTGTCGCTTGAACACCACACTACTTTCTTGACATATTGCTGGATTTCAGCAATTGTAATCATGTTTGAATTTAAAATTTCAAGCATCTGTTTGTGTTTCTCTATCACAACCAAAAATGTTAAAAAACTTCAAAGATATTTAAACTGGCTCACTATTGATTTTTATACTATATAAAGTAAAGTTTAATTTATCACAATGAGAGATATCTTGTTTTGAATCTGGGTTAATACTCACTTCTAATATTGCACATTGGACCGATTATTCATTAAGACATAAAATAATAGTTTTCAATTTTCTGCCAAGCATCCAAATTGACATTTACATGTCCAATTCATTTCATAGTAATTTGCGACTTGCGACATTTGAATGACAGCCTCATTGATAGTAATTCTTGATTTCTCAACAATGTGTGAAATTTTTTAAAAAAATGGCAAATTATTAAAATATTAATTAAATACTTGTTTAACTTATCGCTATTATAAATTTGGTAGTGACATTTTCAGATGTTTTTTGTAACCAAGAAATGTATATTTTTAAAAGCCAATCAAATTGGAATTGAAATCTTAGGTTTACAGGTAGATGCTTCCCCCTCTTTATACTTTTGTTTACATAATTATGTGCAAAATAAATCAATTTTCTCAGATACTCTGCTATTAAAATGCATTGTTAAATTTTTTGTTTTAAAAGCTTGTTAAAAAGTTATTCATATATTGTCATCAAAAATATATTGACGAAAATTTGACCTCAAAGTAAATTTCAATTTTTATCTTATCCCAAATGTAATATTTTGACTTAATTTTGACCTTAAAATTTTTAAAATATGTATGCATATGTATTAAAACCATTAATTTTCTAACTAGACAACATTAACCTTTATTACAATTTTGACATTTTTACTTTTGTTCGGGCATGTGACATTTCCAACAAAATTCAATTTTTTAATTCATAAGTCATAGGTCTTCGTATGCTGATAATTTAAGTGAATTTCAAATTTGAATGTTTTTGTAAATTTTGAATGAAAATTGGTTTTTCAAATATTTCAAGCAATAATTACAATGCTAATTTTATTATAAATTTGCTATATGTAAATTCTAGAGACTACAAAACCTATAAACTTATTTTTCAATAACACGCGGGTATCCCAGTTAGCCCAAGCATTAATGTAATATATATATATATATATNCATATATTGTCATCAAAAATATATTGACGAAAATTTGACCTCAAAGTAAATTTCAATTTTTATCTTATCCCAAATGTAATATTTTGACTTAATTTTGACCTTAAAATTTTTAAAATATGTATGCATATGTATTAAAACCATTAATTTTCTAACTAGACAACATTAACCTTTATTACAATTTTGACATTTTTACTTTTGTTCGGGCATGTGACATTTCCAACAAAATTCAATTTTTTAATTCATAAGTCATAGGTCTTCGTATGCTGATAATTTAAGTGAATTTCAAATTTGAATGTTTTTGTAAATTTTGAATGAAAATTGGTTTTTCAAATATTTCAAGCAATAATTACAATGCTAATTTTATTATAAATTTGCTATATGTAAATTCTAGAGACTACAAAACCTATAAACTTATTTTTCAATATATATATATATATATATCAAGGAATCTTTCAGATCTTTCTTGTTTGCAATTCATGCTTGTTGGAAACTTCAAAGTTCAACTGAATTTTTTTTTAGCAAATTGAAGACATCATTTTGTAAAAAGAGAAACTTTATGTTGCTTAATACCTTTAAGAGTTTACAGGTGAGATTAGTTTATATTAGCTTATTTTAATATTCTGGATGATATCAGTTACATACAACTAAAATGCACTAAAGTTAATGTTGGCATTTCGCGATTGCACCCATTGTATCACCAAATATTGACAGGGCCTTAGTCTGTATAAACCTGTTCTTTATAATTTTGGCTCAGAAGAATTGGATGAATATAAAGGGTTACAAGCCATCAACAGATTTGTAATGAGTCACTTAAACTCAAGCAATGATGCCCAGTTGAATAACGTTACATTGCTGGCATTTCATGGTATTTCGCAAATTATATTGGTCACTGGGGAATAACCATGTAAATTGATGAAGCATTAAATCTCATAACGGGCTCACGATTAATTCTTTAAGACAAATTGTGTTTAGTAGTTAGGTGGTCGCGGTGCAAGCAGGGGCAGTTCCCCCCTCCTAAAATTGAAATTTCAGAAAAAACTTTGCTAAATTTTATAATATGAACATTAAAGGTACTTATCATTATTTGTATATCAGTAAAATATGTACCTTTTTGCCCCTTCCAATCTAAAGAAAATGTAATAAGTTGTTGAATTTCACTTTTTAAGACAAGTCTGGATCTTAGAGTATCCACCAATGGAAGTGAGACCAACTTAAACTTTAAAGTTCTTGCAAGTTCTTGCAAATTCCATTCTAATGCTTGAAAGCAAATTTTTCGAGTTGGCAAAATTAGGAAACATTTTAGGTTCCATATTTAAAGTACATCTGTGGAACAAATAAGTTTATTTTTCTAGTTTTCAATAACAAATAATTATTTTTACTACAATTTAGACTTTGCATGGGAGATAAAAAATTGAAAAAATCCTTTGTCAGAATATTAAACTATTGAATTTGGATTCAAAATTTCCAGCAAAATTATGTAAATTAGGATAAAACTGTTCCAAATTTATACATTAAGGAACCAACCGAAATGTTTTTGAATAGCTAACATCACTTAAAATATGCTTTCAAGCATTAGCATGGAATTTGCAAGAACTTGCAAGAACTTTAAAGTTTAAGTTGATTTCACTTCCATGCGCATGCATATAAAGGTACATAAAGCAAAAATTTAACAAATTTGTAACTAAGTCAGGTTTTTATGCATACTACTTTTGACAGCAATAAATTTAACCGATTTCTCACTTAAAATAAAAGTTGCATAGCAGTCTCACAGACCAATGAATTTGTCGAGCCGTTAATAACAATTCAAAACGTTCGTTGCACATGTCATCATAGATAACACATTAACACTATAACGGCCAAATGTGTCAAAAGTGACTCAAACTAAGATTTTGTTTACTTCCACATGCATTCATTAAAAACAACAGCAGGTATGTGCACCACTAAATATACTGATTATCCATTTGAATTTGCATGTTCAACTTTTTCATTCTTTTACATAATTTGCTATTTTGAAATTCTGTATTACAAAGAAGACAGGCAAATCGGTATGTGATTTTTATTAAGGAACATTTGCATGGTTTTCTTTGCATAAAATACTGGACATATTTTCGAGACTTGTAATTCTTTGTTATATGTTCTTATGGTTCTCTTCAGTTGTTCTTCTCGTGTTCTTATGAATGGTAACTTCTAATATCGTTTAATCATACGACTGTGATGAATGTTCAAGTTCATACATTGGCGAAACTAGAAGACATTTAGAAACTCGGGAAAAAGAACATATGAGAGGGCATCTACAATCAGAAATATATATTCATGGATGTGCACCTAAGCTGAAAAATTTTAACATACTAGTAAAACATCGTGAAACTAAGATAGCAGAAGCCATATGCATTAAATCAACCAAAACCCTAATAAATAAAAAAAGAACTCAATCAAATTTTAACATTTATTAAAGATCAAAAACATTTAATGAAAAAGTTTGGGAACAATGCTGCAAATGCTTGAAGATAACAACAATGTTTGTGGAAACATGTCGCGACAAAATCAATAAAAGTTTTCATATATATATATATATAT
>CABFPE010000072.1:1741501-1752512 GCA_900660155.1 Hofstenia miamia | reverse complement strand
ATACAGCTTGAATATCAATATTTGAATTCAAATATATTATACATATATATATATATATATATATATATATATATATATACATGTACATATATATATATCGACACATTTGAACATTCTAATTTGTTGTTTGTTTAAAATGATTCACAGCTGATATTTTATAGATTTAAAAATATCTTTTGTTTAATTAAATATATATGTATAATTGGATTTTCAAAGCTTTGTAATGAATCCATAGTCAAATTTCTTGTTAAAATATTTATGATTTCCTTATGGCTTTGGTTACATTTAAGTTAATTAGTAGATAATTTCTATTCAACCTTTTGAAATCAATTCCACCCTGAATCGTGATCGCAATAATTAATCAATAAGCAATGACAGAATGAACACCAAAGACCTTTATTTTAAAATTACTGCAAAGCGACCATTCAGAGCATATTATAAGGTCATAAATAGAACTCAGTACTTCACCTTAACTAATTTTCTTAAGCCTTTTGAAACGAATAGAGATGAGATTACACTGAATTACTTTTTTAGTAAGAATATTGTGTTTCAACAGTTCGAGCAAGAAATGCATGTAAACATTTCAATGATCGTATCATCCGCATTTATCTCAATCAATAGTTGTTTCAATCATTTATAAAAAGAAGACTTAACATATATATTTTGTTATTGCATGGCAAACCAGATATTGTGTGTGCAGGCATCTGATACAGCCTAAAATTTGGATCACTAATATGACTACACTCTGTCATTTGAATACCCGGAGCCCTCCAACCCAATTTTTTTGAAATGATGTGTCTACGCATGCATAAAAAGCGCTCCTAAAATGACAAATCCTGCGATTTAGCTCTGCAACGAGAAAATGAGGTTTGGCGAAAAATTAAGCAGCATGTAAGTTTCTATAATCTGAAAATTGTTTCTATTTAAGATTTCGTTCTAATATTTGATTTATGCTTGCATATGTTAAGCCTCATTATTCCGCAATTTATGACCAATGTACAATCTGTTGCACAATGACAGTTCAGGTAGAATGACAGCTAGAATGACAGCTAATTGCTTTGGAATATCTCTGCATATATATAAATGTAAGATTTTCGTTTTATTGTTTTTCATTATTTATTAAACTATATGTTTCTATAAATATACAGTATATATATATATATATATATATATATAAATATATATATATATATATATATATATATATAGAACAAGCCCATGTTGATCAAAAATGGAAATTTTTTTAAGAAAATTAATATTTTATTAATTTTTTATGCAAGTTTTTGCAAAGTAATTTAATAGATTTTCTTTAAAACATTAGTAAAATGTCAAAAATTTTAGTAAACCTTAAGAATTTGAATTTATCAACATCAGTTCAAATGCAAGATCTGAACAACAAATTTCCATTATGTGCTACAACACAAAGCTGATAATGCTATCACGCATTAAATAATATTTCACACACATGGAATTATATGACTATATATACATTAGCAACAAGGTCAGATTTCTGCAAAAACAAAATTTTCTTTAAAAATTTGCACATATTGAAAGCATTTTCATTTTTGTTATCAATTAAGCAATTAATAACATTGCGTTACTAATTAACAATACTGAGTAAATAGTAATTGATTTTAGCCAGGCAATCATGAATAAATTATTCTTACAGCATATTGAGTGACATATTATGAGAAAGGTACATATAAACGACCTTATTGGCACTGAATTATATGAAAGCTTATTTTTATCTTCTCCGTGCAACAATATTTTATCTTTATAGTATTTGCCGCCTTCAAATTGAAAAATTTAGATTGATAAAAAATTAATATTATTTTTCTTTGGTAAATTTTCAATAAAAAACTCGATAAATTTAAATTGGAAATTTTATTAATTTTCTTTAATTGAAAATTAATTTTTTCAATAAAACTTGTCAATCTATAAAAATTCAATAAATAATTAATAAAATATTAATTTTCTTAAATTTTTTTCAATAAATTTTTATTTTTGATTGACGTATGAGCACATTGTACAATGTCGATTTGACGTCGAAACATCCTAATGTATAGTTAATCAATACTGGATCCTTTGGTGTCGATTTTTTGGCGTAAATTGTCCAAATTTTGGAAAGTATGTATTGCTAGCATTTTATTGTTTTCAAGTATTTCGCAAAATACAATTATCAATTTAGCATTGTTATAACCAATGTAAGAAAATTATCAAAAAGGCAATGTATTTTCTACAATAGCATTTATCATGCACATTAATTCAAACTCAAATGACGTTGTTTGGAAATGGCCTTATGCATCCTTTTACTAAGCAGTCTTTTAAGTGATCAGGCATTAGATTGTAGTGAAACTGAACGGTTTCAATTTTCTGAGTAGCAATGACATGAAATGCATTTGCGATTGCAAAAAGACCACAATCGCGATTATCGTAAGGCTGTTGTTGGCATGGAATGCTTTGAATATCACCCTTTTTTATACTTGGGTGCAGCTGGTGTAGTTGATTATACACCTCAATATTTATCACACGATTTAGTGAATCAAAAACGAAAACTTTGCCTCCATATTTTACAGTGGTCACCCAATGACCATTTGCTGCTTCGCCACTGTGCAATATTCTTACCACAAAACTCGCATCACATTTTTTAAAACCATTCAGTTTTCCCATACATGATTGGTAACAGGAAGCATGGCCCAGATTAATGTCAATCATTAATTGCACTCGATCGATAATTTTATCATTTAGCAATCCATTATCAATTGTTTTTCCATAATTCTTCTGTACACCTAAAAATTCCCATTTAACATATAATTCAGATCAAACAATTATATATCATATGGATTTGTTCCTTTTGCTATTTTCTACATTTAGAAAAACACAAAAAATTTTAAAGCTGTAAGGAAAAAATTCAATTAGCAATTAATATATGTTACAAATATGTGTGCAAATATAATAAGCATAATATTTTCAAATTTAAGACATAAGACGAAATATTTCAGAAGTTTTTAATGCCATCTACCGGATAAAAATTTATTGAAAACAAATGAAGTTTGTTAAGTTTAAGAAAAATTAGATAAATTAATTTGAAAATATGTTCACCAATCTACGTGCTTGTGCAAATATATCACAAAATTAGTTTTTGTGCTCTCAGTAAAAACCGAATAAAAATCATATGTCTTAAATGAACCAAGTGAAACCAAATTACAGTCCATTCTATTAAATTAGGATTTTCAAAAAGAAGGAATTTTAAATTTATATTTCTCAAATTCATGTTTGAATTTTTTTCCATATTCACACCTAATCATTTAGACATTCGTATAAATGTTAATTATAGCAAAATTTAAAAAATTTCGTGATAATTGAAGACATTGTTGTAAATTAATATTTAGTAATTCTACGAATGTAAATCCTAGCGCAGTACAAATAGTTTGATGATCTATGACATAACTCCACATTCAGTGTTTCATTTTATCTCTTTGCTTTCAACTGTATTATTTATTAGATTTGTGAAGCATTTCGTGTGTTGAGATACCATAATTCAGTCATTGCCAACAAGCTAAATACTCATAAAAAATTGCACTAAGTATGCATTATACAGAAAAATATTTTACGTCAAATACAAGAAATTTTTTTTGGAAAACAAAATAAAGATACCAGTACTTACCATCGTTGGTATGTAAAAAATACACTATATTCCACTATGGTCCTCTAAATCTCCCAGCTTGATTTCTTCAAACTAGAATATATCTAAAGGGAATATAATCACTCATGTAATGTAGGCATTTTCCCATTATAGCATTTCTCTAATGAGTCTTATAGTACATTGAAATCATGAATGATATGCTAATGTAGCATAATCCATCAGAAAACAAAAAGAACTGAAATTGGGGAACAAGATCGAATGATAAATTTATATGATTTTATTAATTTTGTGTTTTCGATAGATTAGCATTAAACCAAGTCTTGCAATTTGAATTCGATATTAATTTGTAAAAATAATTACTTGTTAATCAAACTTTTGACAAATTACATGTGGACGTTTACGCTCCACGTTGATTTTGCAAGCACCATATTAAAGCAAAAATTTCTGCTAGCTGGCAACTAAAAAGGTGACAGGTACTTGTGTAGCAGTAAATATCTTTATTAAAACTTCTATAAATATGTAAAACCAAAGGAGAATTGTTGATGGAGAATAAACTGCTTATTAGCTACTCGTTTTACTCGGTTTGATTATTAAATAGAATGCGCAGCTAGGCGATTCATGCATTGTGCCGATCATTAGGCTGTTGTGAGGGATAGAATGTTTGTGGCCTAGATCAAAACCGTGCATTTAAGTTAGGATTAGGTATAAGGGTTTTTAACTACCGCCTAGCTGGCTATCAATGCTTTTTAATCAGTGCATATAGTAACAAATACGAGATAAGGCGAGATCGCCACCCTAGGAATTATCTATCTGTATTTATCTTATTTTAGATCCAAATTTGTTATTTACTTTGGACTCACAACAACCAATAATGGCTTATTATCTATAAATGTTATTGTACATGTTAGAAACGTCGTAGGTTTTAGGAAACTGCTATTTGTTGCATAACACAATAGTTTTTAACTCCTCTTTGCTTTGTTGCAGCTAGTGTTGATAGTCGTATTTGTTATTATTACATGTAGGATAGGAAACTGCTACGCCATTTATTAACTAGATTTTTATATTAGCAGTTAGTGTCAATGAACAGTGCATTAATACACTAGTAGTAATTACAGAGCATCTGAGAATGAGTCATTAAGTCAAGTAGTGCCTGCATCACTGTTTATTATCACATAGGGTACACATAACAAAACTAAGTCAAGTGAGAATGAGCTGAGTCTGTCATTGGATGGAACACAACTCTGTTGCGGAATGGCAGATGGCTTCTTGGTAATCAGATGCCACTTCAGGCAGTGAGCCCATTGTTGACTGGAGTATCTCTCTTGTAGTTACCTAAATAGTGGCTGTTATACGTTATTCTAATATCGTGTGGATTCTAAATACAGTTTAGTTTGGATACAGTTAACCTAGATAGACATTACCCTGCTTGTATGAAACTGTAGTTCAGCATCTCTAAATAGCTCAGAGTTGTTGCACATCTAAAGCATGGGTGATGATTCTACACTAACATATGCAAAACTAGATCCTCAAAATCAATCACAACTATTCATACTTTAATATATTTGGGATGATAAACAGACTTTTAAGATCTGACTTCTCAACTTGCTTTATTTTTTAGTATTTTCGGCTCGGCATGGTACAACGCACCCCAAAAAACATTTCAATGTGGATCGTTATATCTCGATTATTTCCTTAAAAATTTTGAGCTCTCAAATATGCTTTGCTAGTTCCTTTAAAAAGATTTAAAAATAATACTATAAGATTCACAAAGACTTGTCTTGAATGAATCAATAAGAATAACAGAAAAATTAATAATTTTGTTTATTCATAACTCGAATGTGCTCACATTATATCCAATGCATTGGTCAACCTAGGCTTGGCTCCTCTTGGCACATTAAAAGCTCGACCTGTTGATAAGTACAGGGCCCTGTTAACCCTGGGGCACAGTGGGCACATGCCCAGGGCCTCCTCTTTCAGGGGGCCTCCAAAAAGTAAATTAAGAAACATAATGCAAATGCTAAATAAATTGTTATTACATTCAAAGTAGCAACAGCTTTTGTATGGATAATTAAGGGGAAATTAGCATAAATATCTAGAGTGCATTGAGTATTGGAGATTGAGAATTGCTCAAATTTAGATTAAAAATATAATTCCTACTTCGTTAGAAGTAGGTACTGCAGAAAGCTGTAGTATATTTATTTATATATTTATTTATTTCAACGAAAATCTAAACGAACCGATAAAATCTTCTGGTTTTTTGCATGTAACCTAGATATTGGATAATTACCACTTAAGTTAGATTTGTAATTAATTAGAATTTGTAACTAATTAAATAGAATTGTAAAGTTATTAATTTGAATATTGTATTTTTAGTATTTTTGATGGCATCTAAGAATGCATCTGGATCCCAGAAACGTAAAGCTAGTCGTATAAAGCAACAACGGCTGGATGATGTTCTACAAAAAACAACTCGGGTAGATAATTTTTTTACCATTTCAGCTACTACTGAAGCTGCTGAATCAGAAACAATTCATACAATTACTGATAATCAAGCTTTGGCACCTTCTACTTGTGAATCTTCCTCTGAAAACTTAAGAGCAATAATTCAGTCAAACATTGCAATTGACACTGATCCCGCTTTTTGGAAACGCAGTGACAGTTTGAAAAGATTTCTCCTTGATGATAAACCACCCTCACAGAATCTTGGAGATTTTACTGCTTCTTCAAGGCTGTACAAAGATGGCTTACGCACAGTAATTAGAAAATGCAACTCAAACTTATTTATCAGACAGTTTAGTAATGGTGAAACATCTGAACGCTCTTATCTTATTTATTCTCGTTCAAATGGGAAAGTGTATTGTTATCCTTGTTTTCTGTTTACTACTGAGACACAATCAGATTTTTGCACTGGATTTGATGATTGGAAACATGCAATGCAACGAATTAAAAACCACGAAGTCAGTTCTAGTCATAGAGATGCAATTATAAGTATTGCTCGGTGGCAAAATGAAAAGGAACGAGTAGATTCTTCTCTTGTGAGACAAGAAATTGAGCAAAGAAAGTACTGGACATCCGTTCTTGAACGTATTGTAGCAACAATAAAATTTTTGAGTTCTCGTGGTATGCCTTTCGCAGGTGAAAATCAAATTCTCGGTTCTACTCAGAATGGAAACTTTATTGGTATCTTGGAGCTAATTTCTCAATTTGATGCTTTTCTTGCAGATCATTTAGTAAGATATGGAAATAAAGGGCGGGGTACAACTTCCTACATTTCAAACACAATTTATGATGAACTGATCTTACAAATGGGTGAGAAGGTCTTAAGCACCATAGTGGCTGAAGTTAAGCAAGCGAAATATTATTCGATTAGCGTTGATTCTACTTCAGACTTAACACATATGGATCAGTTGACATTCATCATTAGATATGTATTGAAAGCCAAAATTCATGAACGATTTCTGAAGTTTATTGCTATTAAACAACACACTGCTGAAGAACTTGCAAATGTTGTAATAAACACTTTAGATGAATTTGATATTCCTTTAGCTGCCTGTAGAGGTCAGAGTTACGACAATGCCAGCAATATGGCAGGTAGATACACTGGTTTACAAGAACGTATCAAAAAAAGAAATTTCTTGGCAGAGTATGTTCCTTGTGCTGGACATTCGTTAAATCTTGTTGGGAAATTTGCTGTGGATTGTTGTGTTGAGGCAGCATCGTTTTTTGGTTTATTGCAGAGTTTTTATGTTCTTTGTACATCATCGACTCATCGGTGGGAGCGGATTGTTTCTTCACTTCAGCAAACGCCAAAGTCACTTTCTGATACCCGTTGGTCAGCACGAGCAGATGCATCACATGTTTTTAGAGAAAACTATACATCTATTCGAAAATGTTTGGAAGAAATTACTGACGACAGTGATGAAAAACCAGAATTCCGAAGGGAAGCTCAAAATATATCTTCTAAGCTTCACAGACTCGAAACTGCTCTTATGACAGTAATATGGGATACCGTTCTTTCCAGGTTTCATGCTAGCAGCAAACAACTCCAATCAGATACCTGTACATTGGCCACATGTACTGAAATTTATGCATCATTAGAAGCATGGCTAGAAGAACTTAGAAGCTGTTATGATAAATTTGAAGCAGAAGCCCAGCTGTTGGTGCCTGGTGTTGACTATAAATCAGGGCGGGTTTCAAGAAACAACATTGCAGATGTGGCGCCTCGTGATAAATTTAGAATTCAAACATTTATTTATATTATTGATAAACTGATGGTGGAAATGAAGAAACGAAAGAAGTCTTACTGCGAAATAAACAAGCGATTTGGATTTTTGACAACATTTAAAGCTTTATGTTCCGAAGAAATTTTGACAGCAACAGATTATTTGAAGAATATCTATAAGAACGATTTTTCCAGTGATTTTGGTGAAGAATTTCTCCATTATACAAAGATCACGACATGCAGTACTGATCCATTAAAAGCACTAAAAGACATTGAAGATCGAAACTTGGGAGATGTTTTTCCAAATACTAGAATTGCATTAAGGCTGTATTTGACATTAATGGTTACGAACTGTCAAGGAGAACGCTCATTCTCAACGCTGGACTATGTAAAGAATAAACGTCGTTCAAGTATTCTGCAGGGAAAATTGTCAAATCTAGCACTTTTGGCGATTGAAAATGACATTACAATGTCATTATCATTTGAAGATATTATAAAAAAATTTGCTCTCCAAAAAGCCCGAAAAGAAAAGTTTACATAATTTTGTATTTAATGTTTTCTTAAAGCTGTTTTTTCTTTTTTAGTTCTTATATTAGATAAAAAAATTATGGACAAGGGGCCTCCCGTCTATTTGTGCCCAGGGCCCTATCCTTCCTTAACAGGGCTCTGGATAAGTATGATTCAAAATAATCTATGGAGCATTATTAGAAATTAAAAATTTACATGCATTTTCAAGGAAATTTTGAGTTTTATGCTAATTGAATTTGAATATGACTAATGAAAAGACTTGAATACGAATTTATGATTAACTTCAATCAGCCAAATAGGAAATAACTTTTTCTTGAATAATCAAATTGGATATACTTAGCATTTGCTTATCTTTTCAAAAGAATGAACAATCAATACTGACAATAGGAAATTTATGGAATCTATTTTAAAAAATATTGCATAATTGATTAAAAAAATTGCCATTGATTAAGGCTATATAACAATTTCTGCACACGATTTATAAAAATTTACATATCTTAGCTGTGAAATATTTATAAACATTGATAGCAAAATGTAAATTTTATAAATTGATTAACTAATAAATTTTATGATTAACCAGTGTATTTTAAATTTCCATAATATTATCACAGCAATTAATCTGCCTATTATTATATTAACTTTTCTAGACATAAATGTCATTGATTCTAATTATTTGCATTATTTTACATAATTTACTGACGTTTATTTTTTTTGAACTTTCAAATACGTGATTACAAAGCAAATGATAACAAACAATGTAGAAATTTTTAGTTTTGATGTATAAGGTTCAGGTTAAAAATTCCTGCTCAAAGAAACTTGTGTGTTTAAATTTTTATGGAAATTTTGCGATATATTGTTAACTGACACAAAAAGCCAATGCATTTACAAACTTTTGGTTGTGGAGAATAGCAAGCAAATACCTATCACACTTTACAACTAATAGCTGGTAAAAAGTTAAAAGTTGAAATGTAATTCACTGCAGAGGAACATTCAAAGCACTACAAGTCATTATTCAGAAGAATGTGGAAAAGATGTTCTCAAAGAAAAAACTGTGTGAAATTAGGTGTCCTTATTTAAAGTTGCTGAGAACTCAATTGAAGATTTGCCTTGTTCTGAAAGATTTGCTACAGTTGGAAATAGTGAGATCTGATGAAGATAAAATGACCAATAATCTTCCCACTTAAGGCATTACAGGAAATATTTCTTGCTACAAAATATATCTGTTGGGCGATGTATACGAAAATGGATTTTGTGTGCTATCTTAATACATAGCATAAAAATTATTTTTAGCAATAGCTCTAAATTGGCCTGCATTTTCGTGCCGTCACAAATTCTTTCTGCATTGGAAGCAGTACGCATTTTACTGCTGCCTTTCTTCAAAGGAAATGTTTGTTAGAGTTTGGGGCAATTTGCATTTTATTCGCCAATATATTTCTTAAGAATACATGTATTAAGATAGCACACAAAAACAATTTTCGTGCGCCATCACGCGACAGAAATATATTGTAGCAAGAAATACTTCGGGTAATGGGATTTCAGAGAAATCTGTTCATCAAATTTTCCTAAATGTGAGACAGAAAGTGTGATCCCATATTGAAGATTCAAACTGAAGAATGGTCAGGATTTATTGTTTTTCCAACACATTTAGGTAAATAGTTTTGAAAATATGTAAAAGCATGAGAAACATAATTTCTGAATAAGTTTTGAAAAATATTTCAATAGTGTTATTAGGCTTTGTGTACCTACTGGTTGCTTAAACTTTATCTTGAAAAATTCTGCTTTGTGGTTGGGAATCATTGAATATATATATTCTAACAAAGAGGGAATAAAATTCCTTCTAAAATTTCACAGAGGTCAGTGTGACAGACTGGCCAAAGGGGTACTGATTTCAAACCATTCTTGAGGAAAAAGCATAATTGCATTAGAAATTAGTTTTTGACAAAATTTACACATCCTAGGTTAAAATGGTGTAGAAATATATGCCTCCTTCATGAAAAAAATAATATATACATTATATATATATACATCTATATATACAACATTTTTTAACACATTTTTATTTTCCTTTTTTGATGCCATTCTCCTGGAAGCATGCCTTAATTTTTTTGCGAAGACGTTATGTAAATTCAATATCCTTGTAGTTGCAGGTCATATGCACTGTATAACTCAATAACTAGTCTTCAATTTTTGTGCACAGCTTATGCATGATGATAGCATATACACAAGTACTGATTTTTATTTGTTCATTAAATGCCTTCTTTTAGAATTTTACTTTAGATTTACGAGTTATGTTAAGTTCTACAGAAATGATTAAGTTTGCAATTGATGATATTCACCCCATCTTTTTTCTTTGCTAGCTGTACTCAATATATCTAACTTGTGTGGATCTTTGAATAAACTTATAAAGTTTTTCAGGGATGTATGCTTTAGGCTTAATTGTATTTCGACATTAAAATGTAAATGTTGTTTTTCAAATATTAAATATTTACTATCCTAGGACTGACAGGCGAAATAAGATTTTAATAATTCAAACACATTTGAATTTATTCTAATTTTTGTTGTAGATTACAGTGTGTGGGTTAATATATATATATATATATATATATATATATACA
>CABFPE010000072.1:1709358-1730847 GCA_900660155.1 Hofstenia miamia | reverse complement strand
GCACGAGCACGGCACGGCACGGCACGGCACGGCACGGACTAAAGCACGGCACGGTTGCAGCTCTGATCTGAAACTTGTCCTTTTGAGGGAAGCTTTGATCCTCTAATGCCTTCATTTGGTGGGCAAAGATAATCAGCAGCGATGGTAACCTGAAATTTTATATCAGCATTAATATCACCTAACTACAAATACAATACAGTGTTTTAAGAATAAAGAAAATTACCTGTAATAAAAATAAACTGAGTTATAGGTATTCTTCAGCCAATTACAAATAGATAATGCTCAGATAGGTTGCATATATTTGGCACATCAACAAATATTGTACAGTGTTTAGTTAAAACCAGTACCACCCCAATACTGCAACACAGACTACGTACATACTATTTTAAGTTTTCAGTAACAAACAATAGATTAAAGTCTCCAAGCCATGGAGCACTCTAATACTAAGAATGGCAACAACTAATCAAACTTATTTTGTCAAAAATATAAACTTATTGCAAATTTTTCAGAAATTCAAATATTGAACAAACTAAATAGCTCTTAATTTTTCAAGTAAATTTCACTAATGCTTCAACAAATGTTGAGTGGTCAAATATGATCATAGGCCTTCTAGAAGCAGAATTACGAATGATTTCGTGTTTTTACCCTCTCGTAATATGCTTGAATATCATCGCCCTAAAGATCAACATCGATATGTAGGTTCTAAATGTTGTCCGAAGTTTTTCAATTTTTCATAAAATTATTTTTTATGTATGGGAAAAAATAAGTGTTTAGGAGCATCACTTTCCAAACTTTATTGTTAAGGACCACGCTAATATATATATATATATATATATATATATATGCTTGCATGCATAGAAGCACCACATAACACCTATAGAAAAATTCTCATTTTTAGAAATCAAGAGCTTGATTCAGGAACAAAAAAATCTATTTGTGCATTAAATAATATGGTGTAGTCCTCTATAGCTATATGCTTGACATAGTAACATCAAGTGCATTGCATGTATCCGTTTTGGTCCAATATTCACATACTAAACGCAAATTTGATAACAAATGATGGATGAAACGGAATTTTTCAAAATTCAAGCTGCGATTATAAAAAAGATAAAATTGCCCAATAAAGTTCTAATATTTAATGAAAGCTTATTGTACAAAAAATGAATACATACTTCGATCAATTTTGTTAATGGAATTTAGCAATTTTTTCATCCATGGATATTCTTGAACATCACTTTCAGTACAACTGTCTAAAATACATGAATTACAAATTTAATTTCATCTTTATGTAATTTACAAATGTTTTCTACTAAAAATGTATGCGCAATAAGGTTTTATAGTAGATGCAATTTCATAATGGTTATGCAATTTTAGTGTGGGAGCATATTGGAAATTCTTGAATTTTCTTTTAATTATTTTTTATATTTATTTCGTAAAAATTTAATATATGGACTTAAACAAATATTTCAATTAAGCATTAAGTTTCACTAAGATAATATTCAAATTTTTGACTTCTTCAATTAATTTTGTTCTGCTAAATTCTTATTGTTGTAGAGTACCCATGCGAACATCGATCGTGGCAGTTATATTAAAAAAATTTCATCTTAATAATTTTCTACCTATGAAAGTTACACTTCTCGATATTCGATGTTTTTTCTTAAAAATTCCCGAATTCTTCCTGTAGTGAACTCCTTTCGATTTGTAGCTTGCCTGATTGCCCATTCTAAATGAAGACATATAACTAACACAGTTTACTTTTATCAAATTTTTCATAAGGAAAAATGCAATTTATATTTCGCAATATAGAAAAAATCCAGAATAACAAATTTATGCTTTTTCTGTTTCATAGGAAGTAGTTGGAATTGGGACGAATTTTAGGCCCAATCCCGGACCGACCCAATGCAGCTTATGCCAAACCCAAGCCCAGCTCAATTCAAAATACCAATTATCCTGCCAAAGCCCGGCTCAAATTATTTTTCTTTTATGCCACTGATAGTTTCTTCTGCCTCATTGAGGCCCATAGGCACTACACTATGGATTTGACTGGATAGTTTGCAAAATGTGTTGATTAATATGCGCATCCGATTTATTCAATTCTGTAGAAATTAACATTGCATTGTTAGCCTTAATACAATAAACGTGTCATACAGGGCTGTAGGCCTGGGGTTCAAGGTGTTCAATCCTTTCTGGAGCAGATACGTGTTCCTCCTGTCCATTTTTGCATTTGACTACCAATACCAAATAGCATTGAGTGTGAATTTTCACAAATGTTACCGATGAAAACAATACTTTCTATTGTATTAAATTTGTGCATAGATTACCACTAGATTGTTTAGAATTTTATTAAGTTCTTCTTAAAATTCAAAAACGCTTAATTTTTACAATTAAAGTGCTTATATGTTGATCTCTTACTTAGACGTATACGGAAAATATACACAAATGTTGCCATGGATAGTATTGTAACGTTAAGTGAGATAAATGGTGATTATTGGCATAGCTATATCTAACAACGATTAATCAACACTTTTAATCGCCAGATATTTTAATATTAACTGGGCATGGTAAAACTTAGCTTCCAATTTTGCACTCTACTTGACATTTCTGAAATCTTTATTGTAATTGGCCTTTTACATGTAAGCAAACCTTAAGAAAAGAGAACCACAACAAGGTCATGCATACTTTGCTACTCTTTTAAATTGAAATTTGTGTTTATCTTATTGTAAATATTAGAGATGAGCGCGACACAGGTTTTGTAAAAATTTTTCAACTGCAGAGAAAAAAAACTTTAGTGCTAACCACCGCAATTTCCGTTTTTTTTACAGCAAACAAGCAGAATAAATGAAATTAAATTTTATCTTTGTATGAAACGATAGATATTTTCTGAATTTTTTTTAGGGTTATGGATCACCGTAGTAAAGCTAAGAGACAATTTCTTAGGTATTTTGTCATTCAATTTTATTGACGTAGCATCAAATTTTCTATGAAATATGTAAAAAATACTTTTCATATTTTGTATGTGAAATCTCTTAGTGTTGTTTCAAATACAGCTTTTGAGAAGTACTTAGAGATTTTAAATTCTAAAACAAAATACGTTATCTGTATAAATTTTATGTCACCGCAAGTTGCTTAATTCTAACGCTGACCACCGCAATTGTGTAAATCGCTCGCTACACTGCACCGCGGCACCGCACCGCACTCATCTCTAGTGAATATATATTTTTACACGTTCTTCAAAAACCTTAAACTTTTCTGTTATGTTTTGCAACATTATTAACAACAATAACTACTCTTATAGAGCTATTGAATAATTCTGAATTTAATAGCACCATTGATTGTATATTTTTTATCATTATTCTCAACTTAATGCAAAAACTATTATAGCGATGCGGAATAACTTTTAGGAATAAAGAACGAACTTCTTAATATATTTTAATTATTAACATACAACTAAAAAATTTGCTTTTTAGTAAAAGTAGGCTTGGTCTGGGGCTCTGTGATTTCAAATATTGTTAGGAGTTTTCAGTTTTTCCAAATTACACGTAAATAACTGAAGTTTGACTCATTTTATAAACAAGCATTTAATACATTTTGTCTAAAGTTTCAAAAAATAATTAATTAAACCAATTGTCCATAAAATCTTAAAATGTTACAAAATATTCACAAGTAAATCGGATTAAAATTTTTTGTTTGATTAATTAAACAATTATAAGAAAATATAGCTTTAGTTCTAAAAAAGTGAAAATCATTAATGTATATATATAAACATATATATATATATATATATATATTTACATATACATGTATGTATAGGTATACATGTATGCAAATCATTTTAGGAATACTTTCTCCTTAACGCAATAAATGATATTTATTTTCAATGCTACAAGCTAATATTAGAAATATTAGAAATATGATTATGTTTTATAAATATAAATTCGAAAGGAATCTTTTGCTACACTTTGGTCTGAAATCTATATAATTTCGACGAATGGGAACTAAAATTACATGGCTTCGTATATGAATATAAAATAATTTTCGATATATGCCACATCGGATTACCATATAAATTTTTTTATTGTCTCATCTTATCTAATCTCATGCAACTGCTTGCTTGACTTTAAAGATTATTGAAATGTACAGCTTCGTCATCATCGGCCTTGCCAGAGATAAATCCCTGTCAACATTATTTTGTAAAATGGCTTGCAATTCTTACTCGTATTCTTCCATTTTTATATGCATTTCATATATTTTTCCAAAGTTTTTTAGCAATATTTTTACAAATTGTGTATTACTGGATGTTAAGAAATTTCTTTATTGATTTTCATTTGTTTAATCAACCAGCCGCCTTTTTTGGAATGTGTGTTGTATAAGTCATTCATACAAATATTGATTACATGTTTCCCAGTTAATTTCAATGATGGTTTCATTGAACGTCTTGGATAATATTGAAGAGACTGCAATTGTTGAGCAATTCAAAAAATTTTTGAAAATTTTTTAATTATTTTTGCTTACAACTTGTCTTAAAAAATAATTAGCATTAAAAATGGTGGTACCTCACCTCAAAAACAGCCCAGTTATAAATACTTTTTCAGGGATTCAGCTGGTATCAAATTAACATAATAACAAAGATGGGTGATGTATTTTCCGTAAACGACAATATAAATGCACATATTGCAAATTGTTTATGCAGAATTTAATATTACACTCATTTAAGGGAATAGTTTTCTATTTCTCTAAGCAATTCCTACGTGGGTATGATAGCAATAGATTCTGTGGTGTGTGAAGAAACATTTTTTCAGAGAGCATGACAACTAAGAAGTCCGATTTTGTGGAAATATCTGCATGCAGTGTTATGAATGACCGATTTTCCATTGGTCCATCTTGCTTTAACGAAATTTGTTGTTGAATGGATTAGACATGGAATCTCAGAAGAATCCTTGAACATTGATTTGTTTTGATAGGATTACCAATATTGCATTAACAGGTTTTTTCTTCAGTTGGTTTTGTTAGCTTAGGCATAAGACAATGCTTAGAATGCAATCTGGATAATTTTATAATGAAAAAGTGTACACAGATAACTACCTAAATTGGCAAATACCTAAGCAACCGGGCAAATTTTATGTTTAAGTTCATCTGAAAATCGAACCTGGCTCAGAACTTTGACATTCGTTTTATTTTATTTCAATTTTGAATGTTATCAATTTTCAAGCAAACATTTATAGTTTTTAAGGAAATAAATTCCTAACTTTCAAAGACCAAGAGGTCATTATGATAATAGAAGATTGTGAAGAAATAAGTTTTTTTACATCAAAACTAACGTGCACCAACTTTGATAAAAGGCAAAATGCCGATATATGGCAATGATATAACCCAAAAATTTTTGACATTGATCCGAATAAATTTTATATTTTAGATGCTAACTAAAAGTCTATATTAAATAATTTAGTCTAATGAAAAATCCTAGTTTATCAGATATTTGGCAAAGTGGCATGTCTTATGGGACACATAATCAAATCAAATTTAGTTTATATATATACAGCAATTGAATTTTTTAAAGTGGTCTTTTTCCACAGAAGAAATTACATTTTAAATAATTACCAATTAATCAACATGGCAAATACGCAATGACATTTGTATTGTAGCATAATTGGTAGAAAACATATAAATAGATGACAGAATGGAGAAAAAAGTAAAACATATTTTTTATTTAGTTTTCCTTTGATTGTAAAGTAATTTTGTCAAACGTTATTACATTTACCTGGTGTCGAATATCCTTTTGACAATAATTAACTTGACAAACAGCTTGTCTAATTAAAGTGGCATTTAGCATGATTAAGTAGAAAGTTCCACGTGAATGAAAATAAGTGACAGCAGGTACATGTTACAGATGTCTTCATATTTTATATAAATTTCTTGTGAACATTACTAAAATCTGATAGAATAAATCTAAGTTACATAAATTTTGGATTATATTAGGTTTGCATTATATTACAATGGAAAGTTAAACATTGAAGGGCACAAATAGTAGTCAGAAACCTTCTAGAGGCTGATGTACTGTCTATGAAAATGTGCTTATAGCTTAGGAATATAAATAGAGGTTTTTATTTCCATTTAGCTTTCTATTGGTGATTCAGTAGATAACAAAAAGCATTGAAAAAGCTGGATAGTTAATTGTAGGTTAACTTGTTCCTATTTTAGATCAATATTTTTAGAAGATAAGAATTATTATACATAACTGAGACCATCTGTTTATCTATCAGAACAGGTTTAGCTAATACAAATGTCCAAATTTATCCAGCAAATACATCAATTGCAAACAGACATTTATTATCCAAAATAAAAAATTTATCTAGGAAATAATTTCAAATATAAGCACCAAAAAGAAAACAATGAAAATAAGTCGACTATGATAACCATGAGCTGAAATTGAAGCTGGATTAACCATCTACAACTTCTGCTCGTTCTTCCTTTTCTGCAATTTTCCCACTTTCTTTCTTTGCAATGTACATTTGTTAGAACATATCTAAAGAGGTTTCTAAAATAATCAAATAACAGTACAGATGAGGTATATTAATTCCAACCAGTTCCAAACAAATATTTAGTTAAAGCAATGCCACTGGAGTGCAAAACCAGAGGGCATAAGAAGTTCGTGTACTCTGTTAGCCATAGTTGGTTAGGTATTTTTTTTTACAATATTTACTTACCAATCAAATTCAATAATATCAGAATTTATACAAATATATATTTAATGAGATCAATATATTATAATATTTCATGTCTATATTATTTATTAAGTAAAATTACAAAACATATTTAGCAAAACTATATGCACAAAAAAACAAATGCCAAAACATTGATTATATGCTATGATTGACAGGAAATATAGAATAAGCAATCAAAGTCAATTTATACCTCAGGTCTCATTTTGACTTCATTTTCACCTTTTTATAATTATATTAATTTGTTTCCAATCTCATTTTATAATATTAGTATGAAGATTGCTGTGGATAGGATGCACAAAAATTTCAGCATGTACACACAATGGTATTGCAACAAAAAAGGTTGAAAATATAATAAAAAATTCTGTAGTCACTTCAATTTTCATTGACAATGTGCATTTCCTAAAGGGTTTTTGCAGAAGGATGGGAACAAATGCTTGACTGCCTCAACAAAATAGTATTAGGTTGAAGCCCTGTACCATTAATATATATTTTCTGCTTGCCACCAAAATGCCAGCATAATGACAGAAGATTGCTTCTTTTGATATAAATTGAAAAACATTGCTAACCAATTTCAGCCATTTTGATTTTAAAATAATAATGGATATTGAAAAACATAAAAGTGTGTCATCCAATTTTCATAACTTCATCTCATGTGATACATATTTTGATAAAGTAATGAAAACAGTAATAAATTGATATGAGCATCTTTCAAATAGCTAGCAGAGAGCTTGAAAAGATACTTCAAATTTTGATACACTGAAAGTGGTTTGACTTAGCCTCCAATGGTAACAATTATCCTGGAATTATTTTGAGACTAATAAATTTTCTATCATATTTATATTTACAATTATGAATAATATTAAGATAGGAATATTGCAAAGCTATTGGCAATGTAGTTTAGCCATTGCTGACAAATAACAATTAACAGAATATATAATTGTCCATGACTAATTTATTCAGGAGAATTTCAATATTTTAAAAGCAAAATTTAGTTAAAGCTAATCTAGAAAATGTGTTTTTTGCTGTTGTGCTTTACAAGAAACTGTCTCTAACACATTCATCTCATATGAAATTAAATCAACAACAACTCTAACACTTCTTTACCCAAATTAGAATATGCTTTATCTTTCAACATCTAGGTAATAATCAGGCATCATTATGTGATGTGATTGTGCCTAAAACTGTGGAATTTGTATAAATTCACATAAATTTTATGAAAAACAACAATGCATTTAGAGCAGCTTTGAAAACATAAGTTACCCTATGGCTCATCTATTTTCTCTGCCATATCTAATATGATTGAAATTAACATAGGTATTCCATGTATCATCACAAATCTAAGCATTATTTTATGATCCTACAATAAATATAATGAAAAAATTCCAAATAAATTTCCTCTTACTAAAAATGGGCAATATAAGATGTATAAGATGAACAAAACTCATAATATAATCTACTTACAATATTTATTTTAATCAAAATAATACTTATCTGTAAACATTCAATGACAGACAAAGCCATTGAATATACAATTTGAATATATTGTACTAATGACTTCTAAGAATAAATTTTCAAACAAACAAACAGCAAATAATGACAAAAATTAAGCAAGCAAATGTTCAAAATATAATATTATTGATAAAAGAAAATATACTTAGAACTTGTAAAATATAAATATTAACAAAAGAACTGAATATAACTATCAATGAATTAATGATTGAATAATTCAGAATAAATGTGTCATTAGGCCAATGTAATAGGTCATTACTAAAATTAAAATATATTTTGTTTTAGTTCTATTGAAGTAATTAAGTAAATGATTTGATTAAACTGAAATCTCAAGCTAAATTCTAATCCTGAACCAATCTGATATTAACAGTTTACAAGATGCTTACTGAATTACATAAAATTTTGCCCACAATAGATAATACCCATAGAAAAACATTCTCTCAATTGATAACTAGATATTTTTAATTGTTGACCAATTGAGTCTCTGATTACATCAAGATAAGAAAATAAAGACATGAGATGGCATGAAAATTTTTTTGCTGATAAGTAATACAAATAATGCAAGACAAGTGTTACTTTCATTGAATACATCTAATTATTTTTCAATTTGACTATGTTTATTCAATAATATATTTTTTCTGCCATTAAATTGAAACAATTAATCCTAAATTTAATTCAAATGTTGCTATATTTTTTTGATTTTCATTTTCCTATAAAAACCCACAGAACATTCTTCAACAAGGAATGGTAATAAATCAAGTGAAAATAAGAAAAAACAATTATTTGAACAACCTTCAAAGCATTTCCACAATGCACATCTATTGAGAATATCTATGCCAACAATACTTCAAAAAAACAATTTTTCTAGTGGAGAGATGCATTGACATCATTTGCAATGACACTATAATCTGATGCTTGAACACATTTTAGTAGTTAGTAAAACAACATTTTTCAAATATTTTGGTGCATGCAATGTAGTAATAACTAAATTCTCCTGCTGAAGTGTATATTTACATGAAAATTAGTCCAAATCTCAATTTAAATGCAATAGTTTATATATTCCCACTTACTCCAATATGTACTACTCTATGAATTTAATGTTTTGATGCAAATAACATTGATTTGGAGAAAATTTTTAGTTACAATATTAAAATTGGAACCTTCAAAAAAGCTATCTACAATACAAATTGTATATCAAGCAATTGATTGCTTTTTTGGTCCACAATATATGTCTAAAACAAAATATTTTCAATCACTGCTACATGGGACATTTTGACAATTACTCTAATATCATTAATATTTAATTCAACAGCACAATTGTGTTAATGTGAGTACTTATCAGAAATATAAATGGACTTTCTTAATTACAGATTCACTTCATAAAAATGGTCAGTTCACAGTTTCACAAAAGCTTCAAGCAGACAAGTAAGCATTTGAGTTATACCTTAATAACCACTAAATGTAGCACAAATATAAATTCCTTTAATTATCCCTAAGGAAAACAGGATTATTTGAAATAAATGTTTCTATTACACATTCACTTTAATAAAAGGCATTATAATTATAACTAAAATCTTCATGTAAAGAATATTTTACAGTATGCCATTATTTTCCATATGCATACTCCATTACTGCAGACACAGTAATAATAAATTTCAGTGATAAAACCCAGAAAGTATGAATGATAATAATAGCAAAAAAGAATGCTGTTGAAAAGATACCAGAATTTATAAAAGAGCTGGCAGGCAAACTAGAAAACATAATTGTAATAGAAAATAATGCAAACCAAAACCTATTAGAGCCTATAACAAGAGATCTGGAACTAAATTTGATGGCAAATGCACAAAGGATATTGATAGAACCCAAAACAGCAATTGAATTATATTATCAAATAAAAACAATGGAACTCACAGAAATGGGAATCAAACTAGAAGAGATAGGAGATATATATCTGAAATGCAGTATGAACCAAACACCAGAACATCTAAAACAGACTGCAAAGGTGTGCAACAACATAAAAGGAGACAAATTTATCCCAAATGATTGGCTCACAATAGATATCAAGTCACTAATAAAAAAAGTACCACAAACCTCTAGAAAAGGTACTATAAAAGATATGAATAGCACATGAAATTCATTTGAAATGATATTTAAAAACATGGTATTTGAAGAGAAAAACACATTTGAAATAAGAGCCTGAACATTGGTCTGGATAATAGCAATCACTCTGACAGAAAACAAAAAATTAGTACTCCCTATGATGAGAAAAAAAGGAAAGCAATTGTGAAAAAAATAAATATGAACTCACCATTGTACCAATTATAGCAAACATAAAAAACTGCATATTATAAACAGTAAACATTAAATCAATTGTAGAATCATGGGGGATCTCTGGCTACTCTAGCAGTACTGGGCAACTCAGGAGTTTAGATCAAAGGTTGCAAAGTCTACCATAGTAGAGAGCAACCTGCATTCCAGTAGAAAACATACATTGGTGGTTCACAGATTTTCGCCTAACAAATAAAAAATTCCAATCCAAGAAGAACTTCAGCAGTGACCAACTCACACAGCACCATGCCAAAGCCATATCTTTGAAGCCATCCTTACTTGCCAAGGTATTAATTTCTAGCACAATAAACAATTTATCTCAGAGCTCTCNAAAAATTAAGTAATTGTTTTTGTAAGGATCGGGCTTGATCATTTCTATCTTTGTATAGAGAAATAAAAGATGGCACTTTCGAAAACTCATAATTGTTAAAAACATTCCTACCCTTCACTATGCAAATTGGATAATATATAGTGAAAATGAACATACTAAATTCACATTTAATAACGGATGCCAACATATTTTCGATATTACAAACAAAACTTTCTTAAATATTAGCAGTAAAATTCTATTTATTAATTTCAATTTAAAATAGTATAAGATTTATTTTAGACATCGTAATGAACGGCAATATGACTTATTTTAACTAATTTTTCACCTGAGATTGGAGTCTCATGTAAACAAAATGAAAGGTAAGAAAATTATTTCCTCGCTATGAATGGATAAAATATTATTAAATAGTATCTTACTACGACAATTCACTTTCATTTACCCAATACCATGTAAGCAAAAAGGTGAGGTAAGTAAATGTGTGTCCATAGCGTGCTCGGGGAAATGCAGCATTAAGGCCGTTTTTGTTTTATTTATATGGTAACAACATGTGTCATCACATACACAACATCTGTGAGATATACCAATATGCAGATGGCACTTGTATTTTTTCTCGTAATATCAGTCCGTACACAACTCCAAGAATTTTAAGCAATTATATTAGCCTCTTTTTAAGGTACATTAATAATAATACATTAGCTATAAATATCAATAAAACAATTCATGATCATTTTCCAAAGAAGCTCATCAATTAGTTTAGAACATAGAATTAAGCACTTATAGAAACAAAAAAATTAAACAACCTTCTGTTGTAACTTGTAACATATTTAAGTGTCCAAATCAATAAGGGGTTAAATTTTCATGAATTTCTTTTCAAAAAAATAAGAAATATGAACTTTGGTATTGAAAACATTCGTGAATTAAGAACTTTTTTACAAGCTTACTCTTTAGACCTTCGGATTTTTAATAGGTTTGATAGGTGTTTCTGCTATAGTTCGTGCTAACAGTAACTAAAACATACAAATAAAAAATTACCTAAATATTCATTTAAACGTTGCACAATAATTTTCGACTCGTTCAAGAAACATGCGATTTGAATTAATTGATTTGCTAATATTTTGTTGAATTTTCTATTAGCATGCAAGCTGTTCTCATTTCTAAGAAAATTTTTAATTACTGTTTGTGAGGAAAACATCAGCCATTTCCGTAAATTGAATACTGAAAACTTTTCGTCCTACATAAAATTATTTGTGATTTTTTCAAATAATTATTAGAAAGTTATTGATTTCATAACCATGCAAAAATACATTTAATGGTAATAAAATTTTATCCAGTGAAACTGAAATACTAATAATACTTGCTACATCAAAGCCATGGCTCAATAAAAATACAATACAAATTTATTTGTTTGTAATCTTCACCAGAGCAGCACATGGGCCAGTGACCCAAGGGTCAATGATTCAGATGGGTGGTGGATCACATTTATAATTCATAACATACTGATATTGATTTTAGTTTTTTTTGTTCCCTAAAATCCTTCTTTTTAATATCATGTATTTGAAACTATATATTCTATTACGAAAGCAAATATATATTTACTGCAACTAAATTTAATAATTATTGTTTCATTTTTTTCATTCTGAATGCAGAGTTGTTACTATTATTGTATTGCAATAGTTTTGTGTATCAAAAATAAATAATTGAATTTTTGTAAAGATTTTTCCAATATTGCAATTTCCAAATAATTATTTAAACTCAGGTTATTTATTCAACAAATAGAGCAAAACTTTTATTTTACAAATAGAAACGAATTTTCCTGAGCACTTTTGGCTGCAAGTAGTGCAGCTGGATGCCGAAAAAAAAATATTGGAATAATTTTAAATATTTTTCTCAATATCACAATTGCAAATAATAATTGAACCTCAAGTTCTTTATTCAAAATTTTTTTTACCATCAAAAAGACAGATTTAATCCTTTCTCCTGAAATTTCAAGGTCACTTTTTTCATTTTGGTAATTTAGGGATTTTTCAGCATTTGTTCAATTCGAATAGTAAATTTTCATATCCCATATCAGAAAACCAAGCTAGTAAATCATGATCTATTTTTGCAGAGGAAATAAAGATTTCCAAATGCATTTCAAAAATCGGGAGTTTTGTCTTAATAAAGGCGTGAATATTTGGCGCAGTAAATGAGTTTCATCCAAAAAAGAGAACCATTTCCACCCATTGATAATTATTCCAAACTCTGCAGCTATTCAAGTGATATGTTTTTTTTTAACTTTGCATGTAATTTTCTCCATAAACTTCGTGAGTGTCTATGCACAATAGCTGATACACCCAACATGTGTTATAGGTTCATCACAGTTCAAACTAGGTGGGATGTAGTGTCCACCCGCTTTGACAAACTTTCGGAATACATTGCAAGTGCCTAGGGGACGTTATTTAACGATTTTATGAATTATTTTGTTTTGAAAATCAGCATATTTTTCAAATGCAAAAATGAATTTTGAAAACAAATTTCAGGGCGAGATTGTCATTCAATTGATTGTTGAAATTTAACGGCCAATACCAGCTAAATATATACAAATATTATTTTGGTAAATTCAAATCCTTTAAAAATTTAATATATTCGAGAGTACTTTTGTTCAATATTTGTGAGAACCTTAAATTTCAAATCTAAAAATCTTACCTGATCAGGGATTAAGTATTTCTAATTTTTGTATTTCCTGTGCATATAATTAAATAGGGCTCAAGGGTGCTCATGGGTAGCTGCTTGTAGACTGTTACAAGTTTCATCCCTAAAAGTGGTCCATGCTAAATTGAATTGATTAGCATAGGTATAAAAATATTCAAGAAAGTAAGACAATGACTTTGCTTGGTTCTTCTTAGAAGTACAATATAACAATAAACATTGTATTACATGCATTTCCATGCTTTTACATATGAGCTAAGCAATCATATTTTAGCAATCATTTAAGTTCAAAATAATAAACAGAGTATGCACTCTTTAAAGATGATGGATATTTCTCTACAGCTGGAAGTGTTTGAAGAAGAAGAACATAAACTGTTTTCAGGTCAGTCAGAGTCCATGGTGCTTTGTTACCTAAATAGATTATTAATATTTATATTAGATTCTGAATAGCTACAGTATTATATTGTTTAAAAATAGAGAACAGTAATATCTGTAGTGAAGATTGACTTAAGTGAATGACTCAGGTGAGGCATATGGCCATTCAGACTTTTTCTGATTTACTAAGTTTACAGGTATTGCATATTGTCAACATATTTTTGCTGACAGCAGAATTTTTCAAAATGGTTATTAGCAAAAAATTCTATTTCATATAGGATTGTACTCATAGAATGAATCAATGCAACTTTGTCATATTTTACCTTTGTTAGCAGTTGTACTGTAAAATACCTTTAATCCCTGTGTACTGCACTACCCCAACTGAAGCAAAAAAGCAGCATGGGGAATAAAATGAACTAAATATAAAACAAAAAATATTTCAGTTTAAAAATATATTATTTACTGTAACTATTTTTCAATATACAAAGAAAAACAAGATTTGAAAATTTTGGGAATATATTTTCAATCAGATATGAGATTTAGTGTACATGGTGAATATTTGTTAAAGCAAATAAAATATATTTTCAAACATTTAATTACTAAGAATGTTAACATAAAAGAAAGAAACCACGAAACCATGTACTTGAAGCATTGGCAATTAGTCGAATCAGATATTGTCTAGCAGTTTATGGTTATTGTCAAAAAAGTCATTATTTATTAATCTGCTACAAGAAACTATATACAAATGTGAAATTTAACATCCTTGAGTTATTAAAAATTGAAGATCAGAAAACATTATCTGAAATTGAAAAGAACCATCATCATCATCATCATCTATATAATATAATTATGCAAATTCAAATCCACAAACAACTACTAGATCAACCAATAAATATCTAGCTCCTATTGTTAAAAGCAAAGCATTTAGGAAAAGCTTTATTGTTCGTGTGTTAACCAATTTCTAATCAAATCATGCTTACTTAAACAGATGATCAAACTATAAACTTAACATTTCTTAAGAACATTTAATGCAATTGTAATAAATCATTATAGTTCATCAATAGTTTTTAAAGAAACCTTGTCAGTTCCTCTATATACTAAAGTGAAAACAAAAATTAAGTAGGCATTGTCTATTAAAGAGGAATGTTCGCAATTTCTTTTTGAATTTTTTGTAATTATTTCATAATTTAGTTGCTGTGTGGTGAAAACTATTAGAATGATTATCAAAGCATAAACATGTTTGAGAATGTTCATTTAATTTATTATATTAATTTAAAACGAAATTGCAGCTGGACCAAATTGGAATTTAAGTAATATTGATAATATATGCATTTGAATTTGGTAATAAGAATATAATATTTTGTATTTTAATTGTTAATCGGATGCGTTGTCATGTTTTTGTGCAAAATTGAGCATTTTAAAGGACTAAATGAAAGTTTTATTCAGCAGGATGCGATGTTTTGAATTAATATTTGTAAAGAGGAATCAGCAAAATTGAAAATGTGAAAGGCAGAGTGCATTATTAATGGTTTGTGGTACGTATTTGAAATATTTTTGAGAGGATAAAGATACCTAACTCCAGAACCCATTTTTTTAATTTTAGACATGAAAGAATTGTCCGAAATTTCAACACCTAAATAGGTAATAGATTCACTTTGCTTTATTGGGACATGATTTAATTTAAGTTCTATATTTTTGTGAGATTTCTTTTTGTCTTAGGGGAGAATATTATAAATTGTGCTTTTTTCAATATTTACTTTCAATTGATTATTTGAGAATTATTTTGTTAAATTTTCAATGACATATTGGAGATTTTTTGGTTGCATTAATGGCATTAATATCAGTACTTATATGATAGGTATCATTTTCATATTGAAAAATATTACTGCTTTTACCTGTCATTAATATGTCATTAACGTAGATTGCAAATAGAAATGGACTGGAACCCCACAGTCTGTTATAATATATTTTGCCTTTTTACCATTAAGTATAACTATTTGCTGTCGATTTATAAGAAAAGTCATTATTAAGTTAACAGATTTATTATCAAAGTTATAATATATTAATTTGTCTTTCAATATGTAATAATTCATTGAGTTAAAGCTTTGCTCAAACCAAAGAGTGCAACACAGCTACATTTGTTTAGGGATAAATTAGAAATTATTTGTTGTGATATTGATAAAGTTGCGTCCTGAGTGTGATAACCATTACAAAAACCAGTGATTGTTTATTTTCGAAAGTATATTTTTAGACATCAAAAATGCATTTATTTGATTTTTAATAATTTTCAAATAGTTTACTAAAAAGATCGCTAATGCAAATGGGCCTATAATGTTGTGTGCTTAGAAGGTCGCCTTTTTGTATATAGAGCTTATGTCTGATTTCTTAAATATATCCGGGAATTCATTATCCATAATGCATTGGTTAAATGCGAATATTAGATATGAAAATGACGTTTAATAATAAAGTTTGGAAGATTATATAATTAATGTTTTTCCTGGGAATTTATTATTATTTACCTTTCTTTAATATTGGAGAAAATTAAAATTGTCAATAAATGTTGTCTATTATTCTTATTTTTTCTGTTGTTGTTTGATTATCAAACCTTAATTCATTAATATCAGTTAAAATTTCAACTTGAAATTCCTTTAATTTTCCCAAAATTTATATTGAAGAACCTTTTCTGTTTTAAGGCAGATTTTTTATTTCTTGCTTGTTTAATAATCCTCTTTGAATTTTCTTTATTAGTCCAATTAGTTGTTGTCAGTTCTGTTTGACTGAGATCAAACAATTTTCTTTTAATACTTGTTAGTTCATGTTTGTCACTATCATTAGCATTTGATAAAGCAAACTTCCGCGCTTTTAAATTTGCTTAATTGGTGCCACTTTATTAACTGCATTGCAAATTTCTTTTGAAATATAATTAATCATGCAAGATCAAAATGTTAATATGCATATATATTTGAATATGTTTTTCAATAGTGTTTCCATTATTTTGTCTTAATAACTTAGATAATCTCTTGCATAAATTATTTTAAATTTATTAGCTTTGGTAGTTATATTACCTATATATGTGTAAATAGCATGGTCACTGAATGATTCAAATATAAAGGATTCAAAAACTTTGTCTGAATTCGTTTAGAAGTAATCAATTAAATTGCTATGTCATGTAGGACAGTCAGTATTTACACAATGAAAATCGTACGTTGCACAAAATTTTCTTAAAATTTTTTTTCAAGATTATAAAATTAATTTATATTAAAGTCACCAAATATATTTATAGAACAGTAGAAATCACTTATTTCGAAAATTTCAATTGCTTAAATTTTAAATAGTCACTATGATCATTCTTATTGGGATTGTATGTGATATTAATCAGTTCTTTATGGCATTTATTTTCAAATGATATAATTTCTATTTAGAGTGATTAAAATATATCATGTTTTAATACATCTTTTAAATTACGTACCAGTTTTAAACATTTTGAAGCTGGAATCATGAGCCTGCCACCTTTACCTAATCAGTTTTTTATGTCATAATAATGCGGTAAGTGTTATGGTGTAAACAAATTTTGATAATTAAAAATATTTCGTTTTGTCTTATCTCAATAATTAAGTTTAGAAAATCATTTCTGTTTGAATGGAGACTTATAGCATTGAGATGTACAAATTTACAGTTATTTCAGTAATTATTTAATTTATTTTCTATTTGTGATTCTTCTAGAATTGGCCCTGGGTTGAGGTTAATATCTCCTGAAAGAAGTAATCTCATGGAATAAAAATATTTATTGAGGTGATTAAGAAGAAAGGTAATGAATTTAACTGTATATGCATAATATATTAAATGGGGATGTTTTGAAGCATGTGGATGTGGATTTTTATAATATATAGGTACATTTTGTAACATTACATAGATAACTAAGTAATATATAATCAAAACTTACCTATTTTCTGTACATTTTCATGATAATTCAGATGAAGGAGGAATTGGAAGAAAAGTTCAACGATTTGAAGAATTGGCTGCTTTTAGCTAGGTGACATTCGGAATTTGAAATGAAGAGGGAGAAATTAGGTGAGGTTGGAAGAATCCTTTTGAGACGAAAGTGATATGAGCAATTCCTTGACAAGATAAGTCGATTCCATTATGGGCAAAAAGGTTGGATTTGGAGAGTTCAGAAAACTTTTGAAAACTGGAATAACATTGAATTTATTAGTAGAGAGACGTGATAAGGCTTCATTTAATATAGTGATGACATGATTCTTCTGTAGAGCAGAATTTTGAATGGATTAAAGATACAAGATTATTGATGTTCTGTTGAAATTTTTTGATGTTGGTAGATTTTTGCAAATGAGGCCTGTTACTGCTTTCAATGATGAGAGACGATGTTCCAGGCTTGAAAGATTTTACAGATAAATGATGGTTGAGATGATTGTGTTTTTGACGGACATTTTGAGTTATATGTGAGCAATTTTCTGGATGATGAGGGGAAGGTGAAGGCAATCTGGAGTTCTTTACATTAAGAGGAGTACATGATGTAGTTTCTTCTGAGAATGGTGAATGAGTAGAACTAGTGGCAGAGACTGGTGTAGAATGGAGAGAGGTTTTGAAAAGGAGCAGGAGAGCTCTTTATTCTTTATTAAGACGAGAAAAGAGTTGACAAAGCAGCATTTTCTTTTTATTAATGAATACTCTGGAATCACTAATCATTCATGCAATTTTGTATTTAATGCATTTCTCAGGTTCGATAATGATGTCAGTGAGTATATTCCATTTATCTGTAGCATGAAAAGAGAATGGTTGTTTTCCGGAAAATCTACTGCTCTTTTTTTAGGTTTGCTCAGTTATATTTACATACTCTTTTAGAAAATCAAAGGATTCCTGTATTAAATGAATTTATACATAATGCATATTGTTCAGAAATTATTTGAATAAACTGGAGAAAGCATACCACAATTATTCTTTATGCTGTTTATAGATGTATGTTTCAGCATATAGTTTAAAGTGTGCAATGCCCAATTGTATGTAGTATTCAACTTGACTTGTTTCTTTCCTGATAAATCTTGAAATAAAAAATGACAAAATTGAAAATGACTAAGAAAAAATACATTTAAAAATTGCTTATGAAAGTATTTACCTAAACTTCTAATTTGATGTAGCAATTTAAAACTAGAGACCATTTTTTAAATTTATATGAGAAAACATTATTGAAAGCTAGATCTTCATTAATTTCTACATCTAAATATTTAACTACCTTATTTTGCAGCATTTTTTGTTATTATCAATACGAAGTTGTATTTTCTTTTAAACAGTATTTTAACTGGAGTAAATTATATAAACTGGGTTTATTAACATTAATTTTTAATGTAAGATCATAAAAATAATTCGTCAAAGACTCAATATCTTTTTGTAATAATTTAGATGAAATAATAGCGTTTATATGAGTGCTCAAGAGAGACGTACAATCTGCATATTGATATAATTTTGTATTCCGTACATAACGTGACCTATCATTAATATACCCAGATAACAAATTTTGGTCTAAACAACGTTGTTTTTTAGTTGTTTTTTTATGGTTGTTTTAACGTTGAAATGGTACCCTTTTGACTGGTCTAAACAACGTTGTTCCAACAACGTCACATTAGGTTGCTTTTTGGTTGTTTTTTCTGAATAAAAAAGCACTATTTTTAGGTCGTAACAACGTTATTTTATGTTGCCCATGATTGTTCCAGCATTACTTTTATATGCAATATATCAAATTCATATTGATAATCAGTTCAAACATTGCTGTTTAAACTAACAAGCCCAACAAAGGGCAGAACAGTAATACAATAAGTACATTAAATACAACATTGCTGAAATTTTGAATGAATGTCTTGATTTTAAATGATAACAATAAGCATAAAAATCTGCCAAATTTAACAAAAATTTAAACTTTTAAAGGTAAATAAAATTTTGAAATAATACTTTTTTAAATCGTAAAGAATATCTTCTGCTCAAATGTAACTTTTTTATCTGACAGAAAATTTGAAGGTGTCCAAATATTCATGAATAAATTATTTTGAAAATTCGCTTACCAAGTATATTATAATTTTTCNTGTTCTTTATATAAAAATGATCTAGTAATCAAAATGATGAAGTGAGTTCTATTTGCAAGCATGTGCTTGAATCTTAAATTATCACATTTTTAGTTGCTCAAATTAGTATTAATGGTTGTTTTTATGATGTTAATGGTTGCTGCAATAACCAAAAGTATGAAACAACCATAAACAACGTAAAAACAACCAAAATTGTTATCTGTATATATATATATATATATATATATATATATATCAAAAAGTATTGGCCCCAGTAAAGTTCCTTGTGGGACTTCCTGATTTGTGGTTAAATAATTGGAAAAGTATTCATTAAGTTTTACGCATTGTCGCCTATTTTCGAAAGAGCTCATAATGAAATATACTGCAGTTGAGCACCTTGTAAATTATGTTGGACAATGTTAAAATCATTTGAATTAAAGTTTTGCTAAGATCTAAGAATGCTAATGAACGTACAAACCATTTGCTCAAATTGTATTTAACATTTTCAATGATTTAAAAAATTAAATTTGATGTGCTATGCACCAAGGGAAAGCCAAATCGATTTTTTAGAAAGAATTCAATTTATAATAAGAGTTAAAGCAAATTTATTGCGAATATGTATATAAAGTCTACAAACTAACACATGACAAAAATACTTACAAAACTGTTTAGATATGCATTATTAATTAAAAGATAGTTTTAAAAATAACTCAATCATGCATTGAGTTTATTATGTATGCCTAATAATTTTTATTTATTCAATAAAATTTGTTTGATTTTATTGTGAAATGTTTATAATTCTCAAATAATCTATAATTTCTCACATTTTATATTGATACTTAGTTCATTCCATAAGATAGAACATCTCAAGGAAAATGAATCTTCATGTTTATTGACATTAAATGTTTTTTATTCCTTTTATTGATTATAATGTAGTTATTGAGAATATTTAATGAACTTAATTCATAAATATATTTTTGAATCATATATAGAGATAGATACTGAACGAAGTAAATTGGGGCTAAGATATTACATGATGGTTTTAATTGTGTAATGGACTCATGAATTTCAATATATTTCAGAGTTCTAAATGACCAGTTAAAATTTTTTAATGGCGATGAACGTTATTGCAATGTTATATTTTGAAAGAGAAATGCACATAATTAATAATAATAATAATAATAATAATAATAATAATAATAATAATAATAATAATAATATCACAAAAGTGGGTATTGAAGACGTTAGAGGCTAATGGAGTTTCGCAGAAATGGGTTGAGTTTCTAGAGAGAGAGATGGGACAGTGGCAGACTGAGATAGATGGGCATAGGTTGAGGTTTAGACGGGGAATATTAGAGGGAGACAGCTTAGCGCCACTACTGTTTGTAGTTAGCTTAATACCTATCATAGAAAAGTTAAAGGAGACAGGCATAGGGTATAAGATGGAGAAGAATGGTAGAGT
>CABFPE010000072.1:1685595-1708358 GCA_900660155.1 Hofstenia miamia | reverse complement strand
GTCTAAAACAAAATATTTTCAATCACTGCTACATGGGACATTTTGAAGTTGATTCATGACCAGGGGAAGCAACTATCCCAGCTGGCTCACACCAAAGAGAAAGAACACAACCAAGTATGATATAGAAACAGTAACAGCTCAGCATGATGTTACAATCACCAGGCAGAAAATCAGATGACCACTTTGGTAACTTCAACAGAATAGAGTAGAGAGTTTAACTGACACCCTAATTTGTCCAATATCATGTCAGGGTCACCATGTAGAATTGCAGGGGAGCTCTGGCTACTCTAGTGCTACTAGGTAACTCAGAAGTTTAGATCAAAGGTTGCAAAGTCTACCACAGCAGAGAGCAACCTGCATTCCAGTAGAAAACATACATTGGTGGTTCACAGATTTTCGCCTAACAAATAAAAAATTCCAATCCAAGAAGAACTTCAGCAGTGACCAACTCACACAGCACCATGCCAAAGCCATATCTTTGAAGCCATCCTTACTTGCCAAGGTATTAATTTCTAGCACAATAAACAATTTATCTCAGAGCTCTCTTATCTAAGCACATGTAAATAAATAAAAAATAACAAGCACATAATTGCTGTGCATTCACATTTGCCAATGGCATAGTATATTTGCAAAGTGTAAATTATTAAGTGCATGTATGAACAGATTGAATAAAAGATGTTATTTCCTACACACAGTCATAACCTAAAGTGGCTACAATTCGGGCTGTCACTGTTAAGGAGCTATTTGTCCCCCCAGACCCAGTGCAGTTTCCTCCTGAATTGTCATCAGATCTTAACAACAGTTATCATTAACAAATCTTTAATCAAGGAATCTAAGGGGGGTTAAGCAATAAGTAATTGAAAAGACCAAACACAGTAGAAGGAAGCCAAATGTATTGTGTGCTTTTCTACAGTGACTCAGATATTTATTACAAAATCTGTAATGCATTACCTGACTTGTTTACAATTTCAAAGCACAGTTTCCCTTGCAAAGTTAAATGAGCAATCACATGAATTCAAATCAAGGGAAGAAATACTAACACTATCAAAATAACTACACTTGAAATTCATAAATTGATTAAAAGAAATTGATGCAAATAAACAATAGCAAATCAAGGAATCAAAACATCAAAAAAAAACGCAACACCATTTCAGAGTGCCAAAAATAATAAGTTCGAAAAATTAGGCCCCAAGTTACTCTACACACCTATCTCTATTGCTGGTAGGAGTTTTACAGTGGGACCAGACAGGAGCTTTTGCATCTCCTCAATCATTTCTGTGGCTAAGATGTTGTCCCATGACTTAAATTCAGCATATCTGGTTTGCCAGGTAATTTGCATAAGCATCTTTCTCTGTGTAACTTCTTCACTCCTTAAACAGAAGAACTCTATCTCTGGTAAATTTGCACTGATCAGACAATTCTTTCTTAAGTTTTTAAGCCTCAGTGTACACGTGTCATGAAACCTCTCATAAAGACAAAGGCCTTTCAGCACTATCATGTGAGTCATGAGCACATCCATGTCTGAGGTATGAGCATCTTTGGGGCTGATCTGGGTGTTTGGGTAGAAGTAGATGAAAACCTCTCTTAATGATCCCATGCACATTGGATGATCCATGAACAGTGAGCAGTATGTGTTGAAATCTTTGGGGTCTGTGACTTCTGCTTGCAGCATAGTGATGATCTTGATGCACTTTGTAATGTTGTACTATCACATGAGGGTTTCAATGTTGTTAATCCCCATCAAATCACCAGATGCCTGAAATAAAATAAGAACAATGGGGTCCAGTGCCACAATCTTGCTGTGAATTTTCATTAGCTGTGTGGAGATAGGTTGCCCTTTTTGGAAAATATACTTGATTGTGAGCTTTCCATCAATATGGCTGTGTTCTGTGTTCCCACCCTCAAGTAGGGTGTTTCTGGTGTCCTTGTACTCCAGTGTCTGCATTGTTTGTTAATCTTGGCTACAGTGGAGATGTAGTTAATGGAGTCAGTGAGGTGAGCAGAGACTTTCTTTTACCCCCTCTTGACGTCCGCCATGATGGTAAGATAAGTAGGGTCATTATACATGGTGGAGGGATACATAGCAAGTTGTATTTATCCACATGATCTTCGACTTTATCTAGTGTGACTTTCTCTCTTAAAGTGGTGGTCCCAATTGTCACAGGATAGTTTATCTTAGCATCCTTAATGGAGTCCCAGAATGTGCTGTGGAGTCCATGCTCATGGAGTTTGGTGATCTGAGAGTTAGAAATTCAAAGGCAGGACATGGTACATTCTATGTCCATGGCAATTTGTCAACCAGGTGATTGTAGAAGACCTAATTCCTCTTTGGTAAACATTTCTTTTAGGCACCATTTCTTTAAGCCCAATACATCATTATCTTGATTTTGCTTGATTCATCCAGATGGTGCTCTATGGTTAAAATTCGTTTGTCCTCTGTAATAGACCATGCTGGCGTAGGTATCATAGAGCTTGTGACCCCAGAAAACTTTTGCAGGTTGATGGCTATGAGGAGCACTTTGGTACATGGCAATACTTTGACTGCAGATGATGCTAAAAGTTCCTGCTCACTGTAGAATTGTTTGGGTGAGCACATTGTCTGCTTAATAACTGTAATGGGTACAATCACGCCATCTTTGGTGGCTTGTCTCTGCGTCTCTGAGAGCTTGCTATACCCATACTTGGGATAGTTCATCTTCTCCAAGTTAAACAGAATTTCTGTCTTTGTATGCATGCCATAGTGGGCATCACTGTATCAACACAGGGTCACAGCAGATCAGTTGGCTTTGTGCAGAGCAGCACGTGGTCAAACTCAAGAGACAGGAATTTTATTTCAGATGTGGCTCCCCACATATACTTGCAGAGGGTTTCTGAGAATAGGTTGAGTTGAATGTGTGGGTCGTGAGTTAGAAAATAGTCAAAACCCAAACAGCACCACAAGACCAAGTGGGTGGCACAAACTTTTCAGAAAACAAGTGTTCAGCAAAATTCTGACAATCTTGTGATGTGTATGCTATGAGCAGCTCCATAAGGAGCCTTTCAACAGATCTAGAGTATTGTGAAGTAGGGCTGTGGATATTAATTTTGGGCCAAATGTACTCAGGGTTCCTATCTGCCTTTAGATTAGTCCAGACTTCATTGATTTCTGCTAAGGTTGCGGTGCTTTGGGAGAACTCAAAGCTAACATGCATGTTCATAACTAAGGCAAGACCAGGCCAGTTAGGGAAGATAGACTCAATTGTTTGCAAATGTGTGAAAGTGTCTATAATCAGCCTTGTGTCAACTGCAAGGCAATGAGTAGGTATTTTCTTACACAAAAGAAGGTTGGTGTAAATGAGTTTGGTTATTGAAAAGATACCAAACTTGTACATGCTGGTGGGATGATAGTAGTGAGTGTAGAGGATCATAAAATTTTCCATCCTAAAGTGGAGGTTGACAACTTCCTCAGGTATCTCATCTTGATACTCTTCTTTGACAAACATCACCAGATGAATGTTCTTGACCTTTGCTAGCCTGTATGCTATTTTGATTTTCTCTATTATCTTAGTTTGGTTGACTTCACAAATTTGGAAAAAGTACACAATGAGTAAGTTCTAAAAATCAATGTTGACACACTCAAATTTCTGAAGCACTTGTTGTTAAGTAGCAGTCACAGGTGCATTAAACTAAAATCCTCATCAACCATAGTGTGAGCTGTGCTTTGCCAGTATGGTTACTTTTATCCTCTTTGCATCTTGGAGTCGAAGCATATAATTGTATTAATCTTTGGTCTATGTTCCGTGTCAATGACAAAGGGAATGATGTCCACTGCACATGTGAGATTTTTGGTTTTGTATGTCCAGCATAACTTGTTCTTAGTCTCCTCTGATAGGTTGTTGTGCACAAAACTAACTGCTTTAGGGGTTGCAATAAAGTACAAGTGTAAAGTTTTGTCTCCTACCTTAGAAATCTTATGTTGCCATTCTTCATTTCTCTGGGACCTAACACTGGTAAAGGCACATGATGAAGGGCCAGGACTAGAGGGGGTTATTGAGTCACTGTGAATTGTGTTTGAATGTTAGCACTTAAATTAGCAAAAGGCACTCTGTACTTACTTGACTCCTCAGATTCCAGAGAGGCTATTTGGAGCCCCAAGTATTCATCCAAGGTCTGCTCCCAAGGGGCTATTTGGCATCCCAAGTAGTAGCAGGAATCACACTCCCAAGGGGCTATTTGGCAAAATACAAGTAGCAGTAATGTTGCTACTATTACCAAGGTTACTGTTGTACTCAACCTCAAAGAGGTAGTCTTCCTTACATTTGGTGAGGTTGTTATAATTCTCAAATTTGTTTACTCCATCGTCAACAAGTGAAAATTCTCTATTTGGATTGATGACAACATTACTAACATCCTTAATAGTTCATTTGAGTCATTGGAAGTGGGTTACTCTCCCATTATTTAAAAAATATCAGTGGTGACCTTTGTAACAGTAAATGGACCCTGCCAATTGGAGGCAAGCTTCTGTACTTGATTTGCATCAGTGATCTGGTGAAGAAAATATGAAAAACTTTGTCGCCAACCTATTGAGGTTTACCATACAATTTGTGATTGAAATTCTGCTGTTGAAGGATAACATATTGATTAGTGTTCTGACAGATAGTTAAGTGTACTTCTTGAAATTCATGTAACATATGATTTACAAAATTCTCCAATGTAGTTTCATTATAATCTGAAAACATAATTGAAAGGGGCATACTCATCTCTTGGCCAAACATGGTCTTAAAAGGGCTTACCTCAGTGGTTGTATGCATGATAGTGTTATAAAAATACTCTACTGCCTCAATGATGCATTTCCAATTCCTTCCAGCTGCTTGGGCAAGTGCGACTCAGATTAGTTTGATAACAGTGCAGTTAGATCTTTCAACAACTCCATTTGACTGTGGGTGGTACACAGTGGTAAACTCATGGAGTATTTTGAGCTCCTTCATTAAGGTTTCCATAAGGTGATTTTCAAATTGGGACCTCAATCTGAAACTAGGTGCTCCATGGGCCCAAACTTAAAAACCCATTCCTTGGCTGCTTTTTCCCCAATGACCTTGGTGGTGGTACTGTCAAGGGGGAAGAGTTGAGTGTATTTGGTGAAATGATCAATGAGTAGGAGGAGGTACTGGTATCCCTCCTCATCATGAGAGAGCTTCTCAATGTCCATATGTACAACTTTGTGCGTTCCACAGCTCTGCCTGCTCCAGAAAGTGTTGAGCTTCCTTCAACAGACAAGCGGTGCATTTATTGATTACGTCCTGCACTGTGGCTCTAATACCAATAGTAACATATCTTGCATTAAATGTTCACTCAGTTTAAATAATACCTAAGTGGCCTTTCTCAAGAATCTTTTGGACCAGATCTCTTCAAAAGTATTTGGGAACTGCCAGTCAACTATTTTGGCTCTGTGTATAAAGCAGGGCTGCATCAGTAAGCTTCCAACTATAGTGCTGAAAATACTTGTTAGCAGTGGGGCTGAGGATATATTTGTCATCTTTCAGCTTGACAATGATTTTGCTTATGACTTTGTTGTTGCATTGGTAATGTACAATTTCCATTTCAGTAATCTACTCCTTTACCAAGATGGGGAGTATCTCTTTTCCATGTTGGTCTGCATTGATCTCAGGCAGACTCTCATAGTTGCTGAACAGGATGAACCTGAATGGTGTTTTTTCTCCAGGCGGTTTTCAGAGATCATGCTCATAGCTTGGGAGAGCAGTCCAATAGTCTGCATTGTTGTGCAGTCTCCCTGGACAATGTTTAATGGTAAAGGTGAAGTTATTCAAGTACTCTATCCACCAGGCAATGATGTTAGATTTGTCCCTAGAGAATTTCTTCAGCCATGCCAGTGCTGAGTTGTTGGTGCTCTCCAGGCGGTTTTCAGAGATCATGCTCATAGCTTGGGAGAGCAGTCCAATAGTCTGCATTGTTGTGCAGTCTCCCTGGACAATGTTTAATGGTAAAGGTGAAGTTATTCAAGTACTCTATCCACCAGGCAATGATGTTAGATTTGTCCCTAGAGAATTTCTTCAGCCATGCCAGTGCTGAGTTGTTGGTGCACACAGTAAACTGGTGTCCCAGTATGAAAAAACGAAACTTTTTCAGACTCTTGACTAAGGTGAGCATTTCTGACTTGTTCACACAATAATTTAGCTCAGTGTTTCAGAGCTTGCAGCTGAAATATTGGAGGGGGCTATCTTTCCCATCGTTTGGCTAAGCATGCCACTGATAGCAATGGAACTAGCATTGCAGTTGATAAGGAATTCCTTTGAATAGTCCAGTGTATTCAAGCTGGGGATTCTTCTAAGTTCTTTCTTAACATTGTAGAGCTCTTCCTGCTTGATCCAGCTCCATTTAAATTCAACATTGCACCATATTAGTTGTGAGCTGACCTTTGGATTGAGGGCCCATGGTAATTCAAAAATCCCATGGTTTGTTGTATGTCTTTATGAGAAAAGAGAGTTTTGATTTTGTCAAGATAGTCTTTCATATCATTCTTTCTGGAGATATGACCAGGTTCAAGAATCCTTCTGAGAAAGGTAACATGAGGCTGTATCAGAGAACACTTATTCCCATTGACTTGAAGGCCAGACTCAAATAACAAGCTGAGGCTCCGACCAAGCCCTGTCGGTTGGTCTAAGAAAGTATTACCAGCAATGAGAATATCATCCATGTAGGCAGTTATGCCAGGTTCACGTACATTGGCACTGTTTCTAAGTATGACGGTAGTATCGTAGTGGGAAGGTAACAGGGTGTTGCAGAGCCAGATAGCCATGTACTTCAATTTGAAGAGACCATAGGTTGTTATAAAGGCGTTCTTCAAGATGTTGGAAGGCTTCATTGGCACCTGCCAGTAAGCCTTGCACAAGTTGAGGCAGCTAAACAACTTGTAACAACTGGCATTGTAGAGAAGATCTTTGAAGCTTGGGAGTGGGTAAGCATCCTTTACAGTAACATCATTAAGCTTTCAGAAGTCAATGCAAGGCAATACTTCTCTATTTGTTTAATGAAAACAGTGGGTGTCACATAGGGGCTATTGCTAGCTTGGATAATGCCACTTTCTATGAGGTCACTTAAGATCTGTTCATACTCTTCCCAAAAGGTTTTCTGGTACTCTTCTGATGGGCAAGTGAATTGGATGATCATTCTTAGTTATGAATGTTGTTCTCCAACAGCCTGGCCAACAATTATCAAACCATAGTTAAAGACCTCATAATGATGCCTGAGCAGATTGCAAAGCAACTTATGCTCCTGAACACTAAGATGCAGATGTGTACACTTATTAACAAGGGGGATCTGTACACATTCACTTGGCTCTGCCAGATCATAGATGGCTGTTAAGATTGGAGAACAGGCTGCTGCTTGAAATTCCAGATTAACCAGAGTAGCAACAAGCCTTAGTTGAGACAGCTCTATTGTAACCAAAGAGTAGGGACTATTTAAAACAGTAACATATGTCTTTCCCCAAGAAACAAGACAGAGATCAGGCAAAAAGTTCCACAGAAGCATTTTCTCTTAAATCCAGAAATCATAACATCTCCAGTATAAGCTGAGTCAGTAGTGACAGGAACATGTCACCAATAATGCAGCTCCACAATCACACTCTCAGAGAAACTCAAAGAGATATCTTGGCTAGGGATGGTGGTAAGCTCTTGCCAACATTCACATTCTCTGATAGAGATGATGTTATTACTGTAATCAATAATGCATAAGTTCTGCTCAAGAAAATCATTTCCCAAAATTATGTCATATGGAAGCAGTTGACTGCAAGTATCAATGACAATTAAATCAATAGTGAATAGCTCTTGCTGAATGTGTAACTCTAGGTTCAGGATATGACCTTTGAGTGAGAGGGAATTTCCAGAGGCATCCAGCAAATGTGCTGTAGATGGAAGGAGGTCATTCTGTGACATGCACAGCTTAGAACAACAGGAGTCACTGATGATCATGGCTTAGGCCCCAGTATCAATGGTGACATTTAGCAGGGATCCATTTATATTGACTAGGGATTACATTGGTACACAACAGCAAGGTAATTACTAGAACATTGTGTGCCTGTTTTCTAGGAGGTGGCACTCTAACTAGTTTGACTGGGTATCTAAGCCAACATGTGACTCAGGAGAACATTCCTGGTCTCCATGTTCATCAATAATCAATCCTTTCCCATCTGCAACATAATGGATAACTGCTTGGCACTGAGATTTAGTGTACCCTTTCTGAACGCAATGGAAACAGCAAGTATGCTCAAGATCTATCTTTACAGTAGAAGCAATGGTGCTCAAAGAGGTAAGAGGCTTAGGTGAAGGAGAACCAGCTTTTAGGTCTCCAGCATCCTTGTTGATACAAGTCATGTTGTGCAGCATATATATGATGCTGATAGCCTTGCAGATAATTACACTGAGATTGTGTTTGGGGTCATGCTTGAGCTCAAGGTGACTTCAGATGTTAGGCAGGAAGCCTCAGCAGATATACAAAAAGAGGTCATGCTTTGAATGCTCAGGAGTGAGCTTGCATAGACAAACAGTCTTTCTATTTGTGTGATGTATGTATGAATGTCATCACCTTTCTTGAATGAGAGATCACAAAGTAATTTTTTGTACTGATGTTTGATATGGGGGGCCTTGTAATTGTCCTTGAAATATCCAATGAGAAGAGGATAACTAGTTTTCACATCTTGATCTAACATCATGTAATGATTGTATGCAATACCTTGAAGGTAGGTAGGGAACTGCATGACAGTGGCATCCTGAGTAGCTTTGTACTGCTGCATGGTTAACTCAAAGAGAAAAAACCACTCTTCAAAAGATTGATAGATTTCATCAATCTTTCTAGTAAATTTGGGTAATATTTAATGACAATTGAATAAGTTAGCAGTTGTAGGCAGAATTGAATGAGTAAAGTAAGTGCCACTCTTGAGAGCAGACGTGGTGGAGTAGGTGGAGTTACACCAGTAAGGGTGACACAGTTACTTACAGGTGCTAGAGGCCAAACAGCTGCACTTGGCACAGATGAAATTGGAGTGGCAATCATGGTTAGCTTAGGAACCTGAGTCAAGACTGACTGTGTGAAGGTGGGTTCTCCAGCTGTGAAAGTGGTCATGGGGTAAGGAATTGTGGTGTAATTGGTGTAGAAGTAGAGACAATGGGGCTGCTCAGAAGGTGGGCAGAAATCATTTCAGAGATTTTCTCTGACAGACATTCAGAGAAATTGTCCAATGCATCCTGTAGAACACTGTGAGTGATATACTTGGAACAGCTTGACTGGGGAGGTAATGAATGAAGCAGGCTGCTCTGGTGCAGCAGAGAAGTAGGCAGAGGTGTTGCCAAGGTCTGGAGTTGGATCTCCAGAGCATTAAGTGAATCAATGAAACAGTGCTCCCTCAATTGGGTATCTTGGGCATGTTCCTGCATTTCAGCTTGAAGCAAATCTATGTGTTGCTCACAAGCACAGCATCTACTAGTTTCTTTGGCCAAGGCAGCACAAAGTTGATCAATTTTGGAGTTTTGGGTTTTCACAGACAGCAGTGTCCATGAGAGAATAAAGTAAGTATCAAAAGACAAGGGAGAAGCAATAGAACTTGTTCCAACAGTGTGAGGAGCAATGTCCAGGCTGCTAATGCTCACACTGGGGAGACCTGAGTGGGAGTCCCATTATGAGAAAAAACCCTAAAATCCATTTAGCAAAAAGAAACAACATGAAAAACAGTAAGAAAAAGTCAGGAAACTATTTCAACAATTTGAGAGGGATTCCATCTGGGTTTAGAGAAACACAAACTAATAACAGTAACAGCACTGTGTAGGGTATGGTATTCAATCCAAATTCTAGAAGAATGAGACTACAACAAAGTAACAACCAAAACAATTAAGAATAATGTCAGGGCTTGGTGACAGCTGCAAAAGCACAGGACTGCAGTAAAAATAACATAAGAGGCAAAGTTATGCATCAATTGGTAGTGAAGTTGATTCATGACCAGGGGAAGCAACTATCCCAGCTGGCTCACACCAAAGAGAAAGAACACAACCAAGTATGATATAGAAACAGTAACAGCTCAGCATGATGTTACAATCACCAGGCAGAAAATCAGATGACCACTTTGGTAACTTCAACAGAATAGAGTAGAGAGTTTAACTGACACCCTAATTTGTCCAATATCATGTCAGGGTCACCATGTAGAATTGCAGGGGAGCTCTGGCTACTCTAGTGCTACTAGGTAACTCAGAAGTTTAGATCAAAGGTTGCAAAGTCTACCACAGCAGAGAGTGACGTGCATTCCAGCAGAAAACATACATTGGTGGTTCACTGATTTTTGCCTAACAAATAAAGAAATTCCAATCCAAGAAGAACTTCAGCAGTGACCACATCACATGGCATCACACTGAAGCCATAACTTTGAAGCCATCCTTACTCACCAAAGTGCTAATTGTGTGTCTCAAATATTAATTTCTAGCTCAATAAACAATTTATCTCAGAGTTCTCCTATCTCAGCTCATGTAAATAAATAATAAATAACAAGCACATTTGTGCTGTGCATTCACATTTGCAAATGGCATAGTATACTTGCTAGGTGTTAAATTATTAAGTGCATATATGAACAGATAAAATAAAAGATGTTAGTCCCTACATGTAGTTGTAACCTAAATCAGCCATGATTTGGAATGTCACCATTAAGGAGCCATTTGTCATTCCAAACCCAGTGCAGTTTCCTCCAGAATTGTTGCTGGATCTTAAACAACAGCTATCATTAACAAATCTTTAATCAACAAATCTAAAGGGGGTTAATAGATAAGTAATTAAAAGACCAAATGCAGAAGAAGGAAGCCAAATTTATTGTGCACTTTGCTACAGTGACTCAGATATTTATTACAAAATCTGTAATGCATTACCTGACTTGTTTACAATTTCAAAGCACAGTTTCCCTTGCAAAGTTAAATGAGCAATCACATGTAATTCAAATCAAGGGGAGAAATACTAACACTATCAAAATAACTACACTTGAAATTCATAAATCAATTAAAGGAAATTGATACAAATAAACAATAGCAAATCAAGGATACAAAATGTCAAAAAGAGGCAACACCATTTCAGAGTGCAAAAAATAATAAGTTCAAAAAATTAGGCCCTGAGTGACTCTACACAATGTCACTGACAAAAAGTGCTTCAAGCCTATGAGAAATACTTCACAAGACTCATGATGATAGAACAACTGTTGGGAAGACTGAGAGATGGCAAGTAAACAACACAGGAATCTGTCCAGGCAAAATCAACATATTAAGTGATGCAACTAAATATTATATGTGGGAAGCAACATTTAACAGCAAGCTAGAGGCAGTAAAACAACAAATATGGATCACAACAAAAAAACTTCATGAAAAGAGGGGAAGCTGAAACTAAGGGAATTTTAAAAAAAATAAAGGCAAACAAAAAAATCAAGAAAGAAATGTGAAAGTATATGGGTCACTATAATAAATCCTCATAAAAATTGATGAAAACATCTGAAATCATGAAGAAGGAAGGAAGAACATGTCCAATAGAAATCAATAGAAATTGCACTAACACCAAAAACCCAAAGAGAGATAGACAAGATAAACTTGGAAAAATTAGGTAGTCTCAGTCCCAGTGAAATTTCCTGGATAGATTCAAACTATAAAAAACTGTTAGTAGAAATCACAATCAAGCAGCAACACAAAGAAAACATAGTCAAAAGAATTTACAGAGAAGTATATGAAAATGAAATGAAGCCAATAATTAAATTTTTGTGAACAGAGGCATTTACAAAAATTGAAATCAGGCAAATGCTTAAACCACAAATCAGCATTAGACATCAAATGTATTACATCCAAAATAATAAAAACTATGCAAACAGCATAAAGGCTAATGAAAAATAGATTAACAAATTAATTCTGGGAAAACACAACAAATAGAAAAACAATTACTCAGCAATGTTTGAAATAGCCACAACAGCTAGAATAGATGGAACATATGAAAATATTTGAAAACAAATGTTGGCAATGCTATTACAGTGTATGCAGCCACCACCAATTTTTATACCAATTCTCCAAGCAATATGGAGCCTGAAAGATAAGAAAGTTGTAAAATCATTTTGGCAAGAGAAAGGCACATACATAAAAACAAAAGAGAATGCTCTTGAAAAAGTATGGGATGAAGGATACCAGAAATCAATACAGTGTTATTGAAAAATAAAAACAAAGAGAGAATCTAGATAGAAGGAAATGTAGCACCATACAATCTTTTCAAAGAAGGGGAACTGATCTACAAGAAAATCAAAAAAGTTAGTGTAGAGATTGAAAATAACAATTGCAAGACTATGAAAAAATAACCTTGAAGAAATAACTGTAGAGGAAGTAAGAGATAACATAAGTACATTCTAAGATGAAGCTTCAATATCAAAACCACTATGCTCCACCCATGAATTCTTTTATCCAAATACGACATATACATCCAGACTTATCACACACCAGCAGAATATATGCAATCATGACATTGATGATAGCAATCAAGGGTCTTAGATTATACTACAAAGAGTTCAACACAAAATTGAAATAAGTATGTATATCATCTCAAATACACAAAGAAATCCACAATCCATATGCAAAAAGAAAATGGTAAGCACCAAAAAAGAGGTAGGTATGAAACTCAAAAAACATGGGGAGTACAAAAACACAATTTGGGACATGCCACCAATTAGCTATTTTATTGGGGAAGAGTGGCATAATGTGGTAAATTAACAAAGAAATACAATACAAGAACTTTTATTTAACTATATTCTTTGTAATAACACATTAATCATTTATTTTAATTTGTAAACCCATTATAAGTGCAATTACAAGATATTTGATGTCAGCAAATTGTTTGACAAAAAGCTAAAGATGAAAAATGCTAAAGCTAATTTATTAATAACATTGTGTAATAGAAGTAGACAAAAGAATCATAAACAATTTTGAAATTAGTACTCAGGTTCCAAAATTCAATTAAAGGAATTCTGGCAAAACTACATTCAACTTTATTAACATCTATATAAGTGTGCATTTAGTATCCTGACTATATAATTGTGTTCATAAGTTAATTAATTCATTCAAAGTAATAAAATATGTTATTAAAAAGCTGGATAGCTCACCTTAAGCTAACCCAGTCTTAGATCCAAATTCATAAGGCAACACAACATCCTCTATTATACATATAAGGTGCTGATGAGCCCTGATCTACATTACATGTGTGTTACAATTATTACATCTATTGTTATCATACATGTAAAGCTATTTCAGAATATTCAAATCTCATTTATTGTAGGACATATTGATTGTTCACATGTGTGTAGGATTTATATATATGTTTTTATATGTAGGGCTATTATTAAGTAAGATCTATAACAAGTGAAACATCCAGGTTGTGCATATTCATTTATTGCTATTGTCAACAATAATAAGAACAATTAATGCACTAAATTAATTAGGAAATCCATTGTCAACACACTGAGCACATTCCATTGCACTGACTCTTGTTGGTGGGTCAGAACCAATTCCATGGTAACTGGTGATCATTAATAGCCATTGCTCTCTCCTTTGTTGTATGATTCAGCTTCAGGTTTCAACCCTGAACAACATTTCTGTCAATCTAAATGGAGTTCAATTAGTTATAAGATTACAAAGTTGTTAAATCAATAGATTTAGTTTAAACAAATCATACCATACATGTACAGTAATCACAATTGGATTGAAAGAATAGATAGTTGGGATCATACACATAGTGAAAGGAAGTCATTAGTAGTAACTTGGTTCAGCCTTGCTTAATATAGTCCATTCTAAGTGTTGTGTAGAGTCTACAATCACACAAGGAACTTTTAGGCAACTAATCAGAGAGAAGGGAGGTTAATATTCACTGCTGATTTACATTAATTTAGTATAATAGATTATTATTCAATCTTTTGAAACTTCTTGAAATCTTAATTTAAGATTTCTGAAACCTATTATAATTACTTTTTACATTAAACAATAACTAGTTTATTTCATATTTATTAACATTACTTACTTTTGGATTTGATATTTGTTTATTTAAATATATTTTAACTTAGTTTTATTTAAGCTTATTTACAACATGATAAAAGTAAATAAGCAAAAATCTTTTCTATATAGAAAAACTGTTGATCAACATTAATAGTGAGTTGTAGTCATGAAAACAGAATAGTGTTAGAGTTTTTAATTACTAAGTCAAATAAAAATTCATTGTTATAGAAAATTTAGGTGGCTCTGAATTAAATATTGTAACATTACTTAAATGTTCCAGCTTCTGTAACAAAGGGAAACAGATTCATTTTAAATTGAGATAACCCCAGTAGATGCCAAAATATTTATAAAGTTTGAAATGAAATTCCAACTGTTTGTTACCTGTAAATAATTAAAAAGAAGTATATGTATATATAAAGTATTAAGTATGTTTATAGCTAAATGATTTGTGCTTTGCAAAACTTAAGGAAATCAATAAAGTATGTCCTATAAATCTAAAAAATTTCAGAATAGGAAAGGTAAAATTTTATATGAATTAAATTAATGAAACAAAATCCCTGGTTATCTATTTTAAGGCTAAGGTTAAATTTCCAAAATTTTTGTTTAGTTTACAATGTAGAATTTGTGTTATTAAATATTAACTGCATGCCTATGACTCACCTTGATCAATTTGCTTTTATTTGTCTTGATTAGATCTCTGCCATTAAGTTCTGATGGGATATGAACTAACTACTTTTCACCCTAAAGCTACTCATAAAAAATTGATCCAAATAAGCTTGACAGTTATAAATAATATTTTACTGAAATATTTAATGCACTTTATTGATAGTAGTATAAATTGAGCACTTTTGAGGTTTCAATTAATTTGCATTTAATGGTTAAAAGGATTATTAAATGATACTATTAAGGACAGAAAATTAAAATATAAATTTCACAAAATCAAAAAATTTGGAATTACTAGCCTTATTTAAATACAAACAATCATTCTGTAATATTCATTTTCTTAGGATTCCATAGCACTTATGTGCTAGAAATATATAGAAAATATATTTACAACAAGATAGGAAGAGTAAATTTATTGTGAAATCCCATGATATCAATTTTCTTATCATAATTCACCATGAGTGACAATCTTTGACAACATTCATTTCAACATTCTGTATTCATCAGCAAGGCTGCTTCCTAATCTATTAGTCCCCTATCATATATAATTGAATATATTTTATATATAATGATAATGAACCAGTTGACTTGCAAGATTATTTACTGTGCCACTTTGAGGTTTCCTAATAAATGCATAATGAAAACTTGTTTTCTCACTTTGATTGCTACACAGTAAAATATAGCATTGTCATATTAATTACCTTGTGAGTGAAAGCTTCTAACATTATGATTAAACCATTTCAATAAATTAATATCAACAAAATATAGTTAACCAATCAAATTTAAATTAACCACTATTTCTTCTTTTGCCATTGTAGAATCACAGGAGTGAAGAGAATACAATTCAAACTATTTCTTATGTGCAAACACTTCATTCTTTATATACACTGCTGTTTACAATATTTACAAATAAAATCTGGCCAATAAATTATAACAGCTACCAGCCAATGCTCCACACCAACCCAGGCCAGACTCTGTGACTTTTCATTGTATGCCCAATGGACAACAATCTGGCCCAAAAAGATCCATTCAACAGCTCTTCACTCAAACAAGCAAAAACTAAGGTGTAGACTCAGATGACTCCTATTGATTGGGTTCATCTTGCAGAGAGGCATTGGAATGTTTTGCATCACATCAGGGTCCTGTTATGGTCACCATGTAGAAACATGGGGGTGATTCTAGCAAACAAGAAGAGAATACAGTTCAAACTATTTCTTATTTACAAACACTTCATTCTTTATATACACTGTTATTTACAATCTTTACAAATATGACAACAACCAGTCACCAACAAGAAAAGTGTGAGGTCTGGCCAATAAATAATAACAGCTACCAGCTGATGCTACACCATCAGTGATAAAAGCATCTCTAATTCAGACTGTAATTGATTGATAAATAATTTAACATGATTAATATCCAAAAAAAAGAATATAAATGAATTTTATCTAGTTCAGTGTAAAGTAAGCTTTTAAAGAATCATCAAAATACCCAATTGCTGATAGATAAATTATTCTAATAATATTGTTTAATTCACATGGTAGAAGGCATCTACTGTTGTAGATTGTGCTAATGATGTATCCAGTTTGCTATCAGGGTAGAAAAATTGAAATAATTTTGCCAATTTCATAGTGTAGAAACCTTTTTAAAGAAGAAATGGAGGTTCTCTCTGATGTCCTTCTCTCTCATCTCATCAGGTCATTGATGTTTGCTCTTATAATTGTTATTATTTTAATCCTTTTCAATATATCATATTACTTGTATTGATCCTCCCACAAATCCAACTATATAATATAATTTATCCCCACATGCAATATCAATGTCTTTGTTGTTATTGCATTGACAGTATTCCGGACTATTTTGATTTGCTTGTTTATCATCTTTCCTTTTAAGGTGCTAGGGACTTTTTGTGCCCTCTATATATATTTATTCAGCATTATTGCCTTCCATCACCTGCTTTATTTGATTTTGTGTAAGATGCTTCTTGGACTATTTTTTCTCCTGTCTGTAGGTTTCCAGCATATGAGCTTTCTTTGCTCATCAGAAGTTTTATTTTCTAACTTGGTTTGTGTTTCTTGGAGGCAGCTTACATAAAAGTAATTCTGTTTTCATAATTTCTACCTTGTACATTCTCTTTGCCCTCATGCTGTTCCTACTGTAGCTATCCCAATTGTTGCTGGATAGTTCCTGTTGTGGATTTTTGTTTCAACCCAGAATTTAATCAACAGTCATATCTTACTTAACTATTGAGCATTTTTTTATTTTAGGGCTAGTTTCATCATAATGCATAATGTATTGATGGTAATCTGGTTCTGAGGTCACATTAGTTCATCTAATTCTTTCTCAGTGAAGGCCTTGGTGCATATACACTTCATTATATATATTATGATAGTGATTCTCTCAAAGGTTTATTATAACTTTCCATGATTTTTTCTTTTGTTTTGCAATGGATGTTTGTTTGGATTATATATCTATCATCCCTAGTTTTAATCCTGTTGTGTAATGTAATATTGACACAATCAATTGTCTGTAGTGTTTCAGGTTACATTTCAATGGCAGTTTAATAGAAGTTCCTCTTCATGCATGTCTCTTGTTGTATTCAGTACTATTTCAATGATATTTTCTAGTATATCTTTTCTATTCCATTTAATATTTTGTTAATGTTGTTTTCACAAATGAGAATTTAAGATAGTCATCTAAAAATTTCACAATTGTATAGCATAATCCCATTAATTAATCAAATCAAGAAGAAAAAAGATCCAAAATATGAATTAAATAATTTATAAGATATGCTAATAATTTTTGATTAATTGTACAGCAAATACTTGGCACTAAAATATTTAACAAAAATAAGAGGAAAAATCACTCATCATTAATTTAGTTTACACTGAAGGGCCATAAAGAAAATCTACATGGTTTGAGGAAAATTGAAAAGCAACAGGTACTTGTTTATGATTAAATATGTTTGTAAAAAATTAGGTATAAATAGTAACTAAGAAAAGTATTAGGTTAATGAAATAAATTCTTTAGAATTGAAATTATCTTTGATTTATCACAGTTTGCTATATAAAACAAAATGTCTACCCAAGCATTCCATGTAATGTAGCAGTCAGGATATAATGGTGAGAACAATTATTTAGGTTTGAGTCCCTTACCACAAAATGCATTCAAGTTATGAATAGGTATAAGGTTTTTCCACTATCCTATCAATTTTAGCTTGTTATCAATACAATTCAACATACATATAGTAAGAAACTCAGTAAAGGCTGAGTAGCCAAAGTAGGGTTTACTTTACTATTATAGAACCAAACTGATTATTATAATTGACTTATACTAGACCATATCATAATATTGTAAATTGATTAATGTAAGTTAAGAAGCTGCTTTATTAGATAATCATATTTGATTAAGATGGATTAGTGTCATTCTTAATTCCTTTATTGTTTGTGTAATTACATTACAATCAAACTAAAACACTGGATACTTTACAACATGGTAGAGATTAAGTCCAGTTGTGATGTCAATATTTAAAGACCACACATATTTCAACACACATAACAAATCTCTGTGTTGAGCTGAGTCACAAATTGGAAGTGCAATGGATAAAATCTTGGAAAAAGGATTGGTGTCAGGAAGATGCCCAAGAACTTGATTGGCTTCACCTAAATAGTGATGGTTAATAGTACTTCTAATTTTAGTTAGATAATAAGGTTTAACACTAGTTAAACAATCAAGAAGATAGGTCTCTTCCTGCAAGTAATGCTAATTAACAAATTAATAGATTTGTTAGAGTTAACAATGGCCAGGAGGATGATTCTACAATTGTTTACCTGGATGTCATATTTACATGTGTTTCTTTGATCTGGAGGACCATTGCTTTTGTATTTGCTCTCTTTCTGCTAATGATTATTTCAGTTGTCATCAACAGCTGTCTTGTGAATTGTCTTAAGTGTAAACTGCTCCTTGCACCCTACATATATTTCAACATCATTTCTGAAAATCTATGTAATTCCATTGGCAGATGCCCAATCTGTTCACTATTTTGATGATTGACATTTTCCAATCAGTTCTTCTTTGTTTTATCATTGGACAATTTAGCTCCTATAATATGCCTTAGAACCTTACTTGCATCTGTAGTTTACAGTGTTACTCTATTTCTTTTAAGATTGTTTTGTGTTATTTCCTATTAGGTGTTTTAATCTCAATTGCTGGCCACCATTCCTCTGTAATTTGTTCAGACTTTATTTCTAGCCAGATGGCTTATATATCTTCCTGGAACTCTTTTCATTGGTTCAGACTGCATTTTAGTTTCACATTCATTCTAATCATTCTGTGTGGCCTAATGCTTCCATTGTCTGAGATTACATATGCAGATCAACCACTGTTTTTGGTTCTACAATCAAGCCTACTGTTCCAAGTAGAAGTCAGTTTCTATCAGCTTAGACATTGACTTCTGCACTTGGCTGTTGTCTATTGTAAATATGTTCTGTGTCCTCTGGGCCATTTCTTGAAGGACTTCTGTTTGTGTGCTGTTCCCTCTGTTACTGATTACTATGAGCTGCACTTTCTCAATGCTAGCCACCATCATTGCCTTGTCAACATTTTTTTTCTAGGTTCTTCATGTATTTGTTCTCTTATAGAAAGTCAACAATCAGCAGGTTTCTAGCTTTAATGTTTAGTTGCTCTGATTTGGCAAGAAATCTTCTTTCATTTATCAATGTGAATTTGTCATTGCAAGCTACATGCACCATGATTCTGAATATGTGTTCCAGTCTCTCATCCATAGATTCCATATAACTTATTATCATGTTTACTTTTAGTTTTCATTGGACATCTATTACCAGTAGTATATTGGATAGTCTTGTTTTTGATTTTGTGTATATTTGCACAATTTTGTCAAATGCTCTTTATGATAGTTTGCTGTGAGCATTTTTATTTATTCATTTCATTGCTATGAAAAATGGATGCAACACTTTTCCTCCAATGATGGTAGTTTTATGTTCCTGAATTCAACTCCTTTTGCACTTAGATGCTCTTCAATGTCTGATGTGCTCATTGCCTTTCAATTTTCAACAAGGCACAGTAGTGAGCTCCAATGTACTCTGAGCTTTCACTTTCCAGGGCACATTTTTGTAAGTGTTCTGCATATCAGGACTTTTAATTTGTCCTGCATGCCTGCTATGAGTGGTTCCCTATTGGTTTCTGAGCCATTAAGTTTGCTGGTCCTTGGTAGAGTTTCCTGTGCACTCTCACCCTTCGGTTTGTTAAGTGTATCACTTCCCTTGATGCCTCAGTATCTGTGTTCTGCACAATTTTCTTCTTGTGTTGGACGTCCTGTAGAATAATCTTACTGGTCATCCTAGCCCTAAAAAATCTATAAATTTCTTATTTAGCATCAATAGTGGGAGGAGAACTATCTTCTTTATTGCCTTTGTTATGTGAGCTTACTTCACTAACTAGTATTAGAACTATTATTAACCATCATTGCATAGGTGATGCCAATAGCAATCAACTTCAATGGAAATCAGGCTGACACCAAATCCAGTTTCCAACATCTCATCAATTGCACAGCTCCCCATTCTGAATTGATGCTGATTCAAATCAATACTGAGATTTATTGTGTGCCTTAATTAGTGTGGTAATTAAATACTTGATTTAACTCTATAGCTTTTGTAAAACAGGCAGTGTGTTGAATGTATTGTCACCACATGAGAAATAGAGGAATTTGAATAACCACTAGTTGCTGATTGCAAGATAAAACATTAATCAAATCAATGGTTAAAATATAATTAAATAAGCAGCTTTCTAACTTACAATTAATAATTTCAAATAATATAATACAGTCTCTTATTGGTTGCCTGTAGATTAATTTGGATCTAAGTAGTAAAGTTAATCTTATTGTGGCTACTCAGCCTTTATTGAGTTTGCTACTACATGTGAATCAAGTTGCAAATGATAGCAAGCTAAGTGTGATAGTGGAAAAACCTTACACCCTTGTAGTTTAAATGTATTTCACAGTCAGTGACTCAAACCTAAATATTTACTCTTTTCATATTTTCAATAACTTAAAAAATTGATTTTCTCCAATTTGCAAAAAAAACATTTTTTGTAAAAAAACATTTCATATCACTGGAAAATGGCCAGATAATAATAATCTTTGGTGAAAACTGAAATGTACTTTCATTATGGAGTTTGAAGTTGTGTATTATGAATTCCAATGTATTGACAAAAGTTGAAATTAGTGGAGAAAGTAATATACATAACAGCCTAATATTCCAATAAAGCAATGCGTCAGGTAAACTGTTCTGATTAAATCTATGTCATTATGTATACTAAGTAAAAGGCAAAATGATGTGGGTCTGCTACGTCAAATTAACTATTTGCTTTTTGCAATCATTTAACATCAGAAAGGTATATACTGTAGGTTAAAACTGAAAATAGAATATGTAAGGCAGATAACATACACACAAGAATTGTGCTTAGAAGCGAATATAGGCCTAATATTGAAGACAATGTATGCATATTATATACAATCATTCAAAATGACTTTCTGTTCAACTTAGCGTATAATGCTGGCCTACTGTAAAAGTTACGCAACTCATCAGGTTGGCCAAAACTATACAAATGAAGTGACCCAGAAAAATCTTTTTGTTAAATTTTTTGAATTTGTACCTAAATGGCTTTCGGAATATACGAAAGACCTCAAATAATTTGACAGAAATAGCTATCACGATTCAGATTTCTTGGAAAAAGTACTAATTTAAACTGAAATTTAGTAATCGGTGTATAAATCGCAATTAATATCAAAAATCAACTAAATTCATTATTTAAAAAATTTCACTTGGATTCCCTATAAATTAGGTCAAAATATGAAACTGTCTTTTCTAATATTGTTGTAAATAAAAATCCGGTACCTGTAATTTCGAAGATGAACTTCAACTAAAACAGAGCAATTATATTAAAAATAAACTTTTGGGCGCGATAGTTCGGATGTAGAGTGAAAAATTAAGATTGAAGTTATGCTGTTATATTTAAAAATTTATATGCACCTACGACATTAATTATAGTGATGTATAAAAACGTCTTAAAATGGTTTAGGAAGACGTTTAGAAATAGCATCTATATCAGCTGTAGAAGACGTCTTTTAGACGTTTAGAAGACGTTTATAAGACGACTAGAAAATATCTAGAGGATGTTTAGAAGACGTTTTACAATATCATTGGAAGAAACTAGATGGCATTTAGCAACGTTTCAAAATGGTGGTTTATAAGACGTTTAGAAGACGTTTAAAAAAAAGTTTTAGAACACTTGGCGGACACTAGATGACATTCAGCAAGTCTAGATATGGTGTTTTTAAGACGTCTTATACCACTATATAAGACGGATATAAAACGTTTTATATTCTATTGGGTAATGGAGAAAATTAGTAAAAATTAGAATCTATGCCTTGTAACAGGACCATTGAAATTCTGTTACCATGTAGAACCAATTAGTTTCTTAATTTTTAATGGAATTAATATTTCAACTATGCTAATATTTAGTGATAGATGGTATACAAAAACCTCAGGGAATGTGAAAGAAAATCTGTTTCTCGTTTGAAAAATCAATACTAATGATTATACTTAAAAGCAATAGTCAGTGCACATTTCTTAAGAAACAAACTTTAATCAGTGTATAATAGTTGTATATTACATTTGTAGAACCTTATACTAAGCAATTCTCTATTCACGTCATTAAGGATTTGCATCAAGCCAAAATTTTTTGGGAAAAGTTATTTGTACCAGATGGAATTAAAATCCCACACATAGTGAAGTAAAATCTTTCAATTCTTAAGAAAAATCATTGCCCTTTAACGCAGCTAAATTGTTGTTGTAGCAGTATTTTAGGTAATCCTACTTTGTAATTAAAGACTTTGCGCAGTATGTGCAACAGAGCATACGGCTGACTAATACACACAAGCCAATACTTATCAAGCATGGTCAGGAAATATCAATTACCAAATGATGGCTGTTAGTATTGACACTCCATTACAACAGGCAAAACCAAACAATGAGTTCATCA
>CABFPE010000072.1:1666334-1677551 GCA_900660155.1 Hofstenia miamia | reverse complement strand
TGTTCATCATTTCTCCACTTATAAAATATCCAAGAATCTTGATTCAATTTTCAAAAATCTGATTGATTTTCTAAAATTTCAGATAAATGAAAATACCATTCTCTACTAGCCTGCTTTAAACCATATAAGCACTTTTTATGTTTCCACACTTTATTTTCATTCCCCTCCTGAATGAAGCCTTTAGGTTGTTCCACATAGATCATTTCACTAATTTATGAATGCAAAAAGTCTGTAAGGACATCAATTTGGTGTATCATCATATGATGTTTTGCAGCAAGTGTAGAATCATGGGGCCTGAGACTACTCCAGCAGTACTGAGAAACTCAATTAACAGGTAGAAGGCTGCAAAGGCTACCATCCATCAGAAAACAGAATATTGGTAGTTTGTCAGTTCAATAAAGAAAACAGAAAAATATTTCACTGAGAATTATCCTCGAATAGTGACCAATTTGCATGGCATCACATCAAAGTGGTATCCACAAAGAGATCCAAGCTCACCAAGGTGTGAATTGTGTGTCTCTAGTTGTTAATTTCTAGCTCAATTAAAGCAGATCTCAATTGTTCTTATTTCCTCAATCTATGTAAATAAATAATAAATATTGCATGTAATTACCATGCATTCACATTCACCAGTTGTATATTATCATCTTAGTGTAAATTTTTAAGGGCAATGTACAAATAGACATGATCAAATGAAAGTTGTTAACTCCCTATACTTAATCATAGATATAACCTAATGTGGAACCATGATTTGGGCTGACAACTGTTAGAGAGCATGTTGCTGCCCTAGACACAGTGGAGTAACTCCCAAATTGTTGCTAGAGCTTAAGCAATAATTATTACACAACAATCCATCAAAGGATCTAAAAGGGTTAGTTTAATAAATAAATCAAAAAAAAGAAAAGATCAAACATGATTGAAGTGAGACAAAATTTTATTGTATGCTTTACTACAAATCTCTCAAGTATCTATACAAAGTTTAGTATTATTACCTGTTCAGGATTTACAATTTTTCCATTCAAGTTCTCTAACAAAATTATAGAGCAATAAAACATTTAGCTAGAATGTGAGGATAGCTAATTATAATTTCATACAACTGCACTAGGAAACTTGATAGTGAAGATCACAACATCATAGTAATGTAACAAACTATTCTAACTAATTTTAAGGCAGTGTTTAGCATTAATACAAATGACAAATGATAAAAATCAAAAAGGGTCCCCAAGTGACTCTACACAATTGCAAACATTGTGTGAATTGTAATGTGTGATACAGTATGAGAAAACATGTCTGAATAGTTTTCCCCATAGACCTGCAAGAAACCCTTAGCTACATATCTTGCTCTATGTTTTAGAATTGTACCATCAGAATTATGTTTAGCAACATAAACCCATTTGCCTTTGATGATTGGCTCATTAGAAGGCTTATCAACCAATTCAAATGTTTTGTGTTCATTCAATGAAATCATTTCATTTTTCATGGTTCTGTCCATTGATCATGATGCAGTGACTTCATAGCTTCATCAAATGTCTTAGGGTCACACACAAATAAAGTCTTAGACATAGCATTGAAAAGAAAACTGAAATCTTCAATTGAAATTTCATCAGGAATTGAAATAGAGTCACTGTATTGTGTTGGCCCTTGATTCATCAAATGTCATGTTGTAACTTTTCATCAGTTTTTGTTTCCAGGTATATAAACAATATAACTTTTGTTTCCCAATCATAATCAACAAACAATACTTTTTCAGCTTTTACCAATAGTTTTCTATAGGAAGGTTTTCTTAAATATGCTATACACTCAAATACTTTAGGATGTTAACTGTTGGTGCATAACCAAAGAAAAATTCATAAGGTGTTTATGAAATATTAGTGCCTTTGGTAATACATTGATTTAAAATGTATCATGCTGTGTTAAAAGCTCTCACCCAAAAGTGTTTTTTTTATATGTGCTTCATTAATTAAGCAATGCATTGTCTGTGTTAGAGTTTGCCAATAACATTTGGTGACTCCATTTTGAAATGGACTATAAGGCACTGAAAACTCCTGTCTAATGCCTTCTTGAATGCAAAATTCTCAGAAAGCTTTACAATGAAATTCGTTTCCATTATCTGAACATAATGCCTAAACTTTGCCTTTACCTAAGAACAAGATATATTCTTTGAACTTGTCTAGAATTTCAGATTTCTGTTTCAAAAAAATAGACTGCTGACAGCTTAGAGTAATTGTCAATATAAGATATCATAAATTTATAACCTTTCAATGATGAATCAAGCAGGCCACAAATATTGGAATGAACTAGCTCAAATTTGTTCATAGCAATATCTCATTATGCTTTTGAAATAGGCTTCTATTATAGTTTTATTTAAAACACGCTGTTCACATACTTCTTGGTTGGTTTTTTGAAAATCAAGACCATCAACATTACCATCTTTTTATCTTTTAAGCAATGTGTTAAAACCTATGTGTCCTAAATGCTGATGCCATTTTGTTGAAGCTTGAAAGGCTTTGAACTTGTTCTTCAAAATATTTGTCAATTAAAAAAAAGCCCATTTTCTTGTTTCAGAAACAATTTTCCATGTTGCAACTGCATGAATGAATTTTCCTTAGAAGAATTCAAAGTGTTTCTGTATTCAGTCAAGTTAAAATCAAATTCAGGAACAAAGAGCATGTTTTGCACGTTCAAAGTAAAAATGTTGCCTTTTGCATTTCTCACATCAAAAAATTGCAGAATTGCTACCAACAACATTTTGTTTAGAGTGATCAGCATTATAAACAAACTTATCCCCAGAACTCTCAGTAAACATTTTGAATAAGGATCTTTCTGACCATATATGATCAGTAAAACCCCTATCCAATATAAATGGCTTTTCTTCTACAAAATAATTTAAGAGACAAATGGATTTTGATTCCATTTTATTAAAACCAGTAAAAATTAATTTTTGTTTATACAATTTTCCCCCCAGAGCAAAACATTTGTCCATATTATGATTTTTTCATCTGCAATTCTTACATTTGAATTTCTCTTTTGATAATTATTTGTTTGGACTTTTGCAGTAATACTTTTATCAAAACAAACATCATCTACCATATTACAAACTACTGACTTTTAAAGAATTTTACTTTTCATTACCTTATAAATTATTGGTTGAAATTGTAACAACACATTAAAATATTCATAATTCTGTGGTAAGCCTTATAAAACAATTAATATTTTTAATTTTTTTTTGAAAATTTCCTTAGTAGATTGTATTTATAGACAATCATGTCTATCCTGTTTAAAACAATTTCACTTGGTTGAAGATGGATGTCCAAAAATTGTTTTGAGAGCTGTAGAATTTGTGAAGTTTTAACTTTTCAATAGTTGTCTTCCAAATAATTCCATACACCCAATCCATCAGGTGCACCACTGGAAATCACTGCATGTAGCAATGAGTCAACAATATGCCTAATCAATTTCCTCTACAAATTACTTGAGTTCCTTAATTTTGTACCTTCTGTTAATCCAGTTTCATTAATGTAACATCCTCCACCTGGCCTATTTGCACCATGTATTATTGTTGATAATTATCACTCAGTAAATTGCGGGTGAGGAGTTACTAAGTTATTGAACTGCCAAACTTTTCCGTCTTAGTTAACTAGTTAAGTTAATTGAATATTAATTATCACTGTTTAGGTGACGGAGCCATGTGACGTTTCCTCTTCAGTTCTTCAGTGGGCTACTGCCCAAAGCCAATCGCCACAACACAGTTCCCCTCCTCCATGAATGATGACTGAATCCACTGCACCATCTCAGCTCAACTGGAACTAATTATGTGTACCTTACTTTAGCTCAGTGCATGCACTCAAGTCAAGTTGTAACTGACTTAAACTCAATTTTGTAAAGTGTTTGTTGATTTGATTAAGTAAAGCATTTACATAATATTAAGGTAGCCATTACCGTAAATTTTCTGGCTTTAACAATTAGTTAGTATATTGCAGTTTCCTTTACTTACATTTAATAATAATACATGTATGGTCATTTATTCAGTTGATTATAGTCAAGCCTCCTACTATTTAGAATATATATATTCCTAGGGTTTGACTATCCAGTTGTTTCAAGCATTAATTATTTTGTACATGTATAGATCAATAGTCAGACTAGGCAAGAACCAAAAAACTCCTAACCATAACATAAGTGTGGTTTCATGACTGGCACAAGGACCCTTCGAATCGATCCCGTGATGGAATCCAGCCACTACTCAACACAACTTGCCTAGCTGCACATTTTATTAANGGTCAAGTATGATAGTAACCTTGGTAGTAGTAGCAACACTATAGTTACTCATATTTTGCCTAAATGAAAAGCTAGAGATCAGAGATATTTAGATCATTTAAATACCCAGGAATGGGACCTTAATCTCATATCTTTGTTTAGTAAATATGAAACAACAGGGAACCAACCTCCAGCAAGACACTGAGTGTGATGATGAATCAACCTGAGAGATGAAACAAAGTCATCAACAACACTGAGAGGATCAGATGAAAGCACATCACAAAAGTGAGAGTGCCCAGCAGAAGACACCCATAGCAGCCACAACTATGAGGGGAGACAATTCTCTCCTCAGGGGCAGACTTCCTGCAACTATGCTCAGAGACAACTCTCCTAGCACAAGTGGACCTCAGATGTCTATGCAAGGAGACAACTCTCTGTGCGTGAATCTGAGGAGCAAAGAGTGCCTTTTGCCCAACTGTCTAACATAACCTCACCCTGTGTTGACTCAAAAGCCACTCCTAGTCCTGATCCTTCCTCCTGTGACTCAGCTAGTACTAGGTCCTGAAAAGCTGAGGAATGTAAAGCTAAGACATCTAAGGTTGGCAAAGAGATCTTACATCCATATTTTATTGCTACTCAGAAAGCAGTTTATTTGGTTCAAGATAATATATCAGAAGAAACTAAGAATAGGTTGTGCTGGACATTCAACACCAAGGATTTAACTGTTCAGTCAACTTGATCCCCTTTGTATTAGATGCAGAGCATAGGCCCCAGATCAATGCTATTATTTGCTATGACTAAAAAATGTTAGCTGGCATGGTGCAACCCTACTGGTGAAGTACCATTCACACTATGTTTGATGAGGACTTCAACCTGTCTCACTTATGCCAGTTTCTAAACAGCAAAGAAAAAATTTAGAAATTCAAATGTGTCAACATTGATTTTGACAAACTGTTAGTTGTCTACTTCTGTGTCAACAAGGTGAACCAACCCTGAATCATGGAAAAAATTGAAATAGCCTATCAACTCCCCAAGGTGGAGAAGATGTTTTTAGTTATGTTCTTAAAAGAAGAGTACCAGGACAGCATCCCAGACAAAGTTGAGAGTTTGCACTTTTGCATGGAGAACTTCACTGTTCTATATAGCAGCTCCTACCAACCCACAAGCATGTATAACACTCACATGATCTCAGCTACTAAGATCATCTACACAGATCTGCTCCTATGTAAGAAAATTCCAACTCACCATCTCACAGTCAATACTTGTCTGATCATTGATACATGCATTGTAACATCCTCCACCTGGCCTATTTGCGAAATGTATTATTGTTAATAACTATCACTCAGTAAATTGCGGGTGAGGAGTTACCAAATTATTGAACCGCCAAGCTTTTCCTCTGTTATTAACTAGTTAGGTTAATTGAGTACTAATTATCACTATTTAGGTGATGAAGCCATGTGACGTTTCCTCTTCTACTCTTCTGTGGGCTACTGCCTGAAGCTGATCTCCACATCACAGTTCCTCTCCTTCATAAACAATTGACTGAATCCACTGCACCATCTCAGCTCAAGGATGACTAATTATGTGTACCTTACTTTAGCTCAGTGCGTGCACTCATGTCAAGTTGTAACTGACTTAAACTCAATGTTGTAAAGTGTTTGTTGATTTGATTAAGTAAAGCAACCAGGCATTGACACTAACTGCATTTAAATGATATTAAGGTAGCCATTACCGTAAAATTATTGGCTTTGTAATTTAATCAATAAGATTGCAGTTTCCTATACTTACATTTAATAGTGATACATGTAAGGTCATTTATTCGGTCGATTATAGTCAAGTCTCCTACTATTAAGAATAGATATATTCCTAGGGTTTGACTATCCAGTCATTTCAAGCATTAATTATTTCATACATGTATAGATTGATAGTCAGACTAGGCAAGAATCGAAAAACTCCTAACCATAACATAAGTGCTGTTTCATGACTGGCACAAAGACCCTTTGAATTGATCCAATTTGTCAAATAATACTTAATCAGCTCCAGTATTTTTCTTAGAATGTACAATATTGTAACTTGGTTGCATCTTACAAAATGAATAAGATAATTAACTAAATTTTACAATCATATTTCTGATTATATTTAATCACTGTAATCATTTGACGTTAATCTTCTGTTCACAGCTTGTTCCTTTTGGATGATGCTACAGTAGGAACCAATGAAGGAATGATTGCTAATGATAAACACACCCTGACCATGTGTAGACTGATAAATAATACTGAAGCTTGAAGTAATTTTCTTATTACTCAATGAAATAATAATTGTTAAAATATTTCATTTCATATAAACTTCCAAATATTAAAATGTACAATGATAATATGAAACACATCAATTAAAATCAATTTAAGAATGATATGACAAGTAGCCTAGTTGAATCCAGAAACTTTGGATATTGAAGCAATGGTTTCACTACGGTTCTTTCATTGAATATTCTTGAAAAACATATGCTTTGTTTAACAAGGAATTTGCTTATAGACATTATATTTTATGAGATTCTTCAAGAAAGACAGCAAATCTTTGTTAAGTGCCTTGATATGTATCCTTGAATCATAATCATTTAAATCTAACAGCCTTAATTTTGTACCTTCTGTTAATCCAGTTTCATTAATGTAACATCCTCCACCTGGCCTATTTGCACCATGTATTATTGTTGATAATTATCACTCAGTAAATTGCGGGTGAGGAGTTACTAAGTTATTGAACTGCCAAACTTTTCCGTCTTAGTTAACTAGTTAAGTTAATTGAATATTAATTATCACTGTTTAGGTGATGGAGCCATGTGACGTTTCCTCTTCAGTTCTTCTGTGGGCTACTGCCCAAAGCCAATCTCCACAACACAGTTCCCCTCCTCCATGAATGATGACTGAATCCACTGCACCATCTCAGCTCAACTGGAACTAATTATGTGTACCTTACTTTAGCTCAGTGCATGCACTCAAGTCAAGTTGTAACTGACTTAAACTCAATTTTGTAAAGTGTTTGTTGATTTGATTAAGTAAAGCATTTACATAATATTAAGGTAGCCATTACCGTAAATTTTCTGGCTTTAACAATTAGTTAGTATATTGCAGTTTCCTTTACTTACATTTAATAATAATACATGTATGGTCATTTATTCAGTTGATTATAGTCAAGCCTCCTACTATTAAGAATATATATATTCCTAGGGTTTGACTATCCAGTCGTTTCAAGCATTAATTATTTTGTACATGTATAGATCAATAGTCAGACTAGGCAAGAATCAAAAAACTCCTAACCATAACATAAGTGCGGTTTCATGACTGGCACAAGGACCCTTCGAATCGATCCCGTGATGGAATCCAGCCACTACTCAACACAACTTGCCTAGCTGCACATTTTATTAAATAATCAAACCAGATAAATGAAGAATGAAAATAAAATAAACTCCGAAGAATTTATTGTTCATCAAATTTCTTGTTAAATTCAAAGCTATTTATTTAAAAATTCTAAAGTACCTGCTGATTTTGAATTTCAAATAATTCTTCTGCTAATATGGCTGTTCATATGTAAGCGTAATTTCGCTCATTGCAATTTGTCAAATGTTACTTAATCAGCTAACATGTTTGCACAATATTGTAGCTTGGTTGCATCTTACAAAATGAATAGAATAATTAACTAAATTTTACAATCATATTTTTGATTACATTTAATCACTATAATCATTCAATGTTAATCCTTTGTTTGTTGCAGCTATTCTTTTTGGGATGATGCTACATTAATTACAATTTTTTGACTCCAAATGTGCAAGAAATCTTGTTTTACATGTTAAATAACTTTTCATGTTACCATCAAGTATGAGGAGTTAATTTTTTTCATTGTTTTCCATTTGAATGGTATCTGGGCCCATAACCTATTAGGTATGTTAATGGTAGAAAAAAGAAACTGTATTTAATATACATGGAAAGAATTGATTTAGAACATTATAAGAAAGTAAATGTTCAAGTTCTCATACAATCATTTGTAAATATACACAAACAATATTAGCATCCAGTATTTACTGGCATTAGATTTCCAACATAAACCAATTCAATTATGTCTTTGTCTTTGTAGTTCTCCATTTTTAATAATATTTATTTGTTTTTTGCAATTGGGTTTCCTGTGACTCTGTTTTCCACAACTTTAACATCTTATGTTGTTTACTTCTATTCTCTTCATTTTTCTGTTCTTGGTTTCTATTTTTATTGGATTTTAATTTAATATTGATCTGTACTGATTTTTGAAATTTTGTTTTGGTAATACTCAATGAAATTTGCTGTTAGCCATTTGTAATTGTTTTTTGTTTCTATGTCTTATATCAAGTAGTGCTGATATGATAACATGTAAGATACAATGAAAATCTATTTGTTACTGCTTCCTATGATGCATTTTTTGTTTCATAGCTAGCTCAAATATTTGTAACCACTCTTCAAATTTTGGTGAAAAACTATTAATTTTTCTGCTGAATTTTTGCATGGTGTTGTTTCTTCATTGTTCTATTTACTAAATATTGATTTCATTAATTTTTGCTTTGTCTCTTTTTTCTGTCTAGTATCTTACTTGATTTTATTTGTTATTGCTGCTATGATTTCTTTGATAATTCTCTTTTCTTGTTTTCTTCATCTCCAATTTTGTAGTGAAATTGTTTTTCTTTCTTGTATTTTGATTTCTTGCTGATGCTTTGATTTCAATTTCTGGAGGTTGTTAAATGTATATTTGATGAAACTGTTTTTCTCTTTGTTCTTCTTCTTAATTCAACTTTATCAATCTTAGTTGGTCCTTCAAATGTTCTATTTTCATCATTTTCATTAAGTTTTCACTTATTAAGTTGTTTGTTTTCATTTTCTAGCTTTTGATACATTATTTCCCATTTTTCATTCTGTTCCCATACTTTGTAATTTGCTTCTGTTTATCTTTTTGTTAATTCTTCAATGTCACATTGAATCAGATTCCTTTATTCTTCCAGCCTTATGCTGGTGTCTGATTTTATTTCTTCAATTATCAAATTTCTTTCATCTTCCATCTGTTCAAATTTTTTTTAAGTTATTTTATGTTTAGAACTATTTAATTTTAAAGATTTTTTTCAAGATCTCAAACATTCTACTTAAGCTTGGTTCCAGCAAAATTGTTTGAAGTTTGATATCTGTGGTTGGGTCTGACTCTCTATCAATTGGGCAGTGGTTGAGGCTGTAGGAATTGATACATGGGTTTTCTGTGCTCTTTTAGAACTGATTTTCCTGTTTTTATTGTTTTCCATTTTCATTTGTGGTAGCAGTATTTTTCTATGTGTGAGATTTCCTTTAGGTTTCTAGGTTTAACATTTAGGCTTTCACTGTTGATTTTTTTTCCAGTACACAAATTCCTTTTTCTTCTTTTCTTCAACACATTTACTGTATCATTATTAATTCTTACATTACTTCCTCATCTTTGTCAGGTTTATGTTAATGTAGCATCATCCAAATAAAATCATAAATATGCTGCAAATGTTGCAAGAAGAGATTAAGATCAAAAAGAAGTTGATTAAAAATATTGTAATTAAATCAACTTAGTGTTATTTCAAGATTTATTTGTAATATGCAACTAAGAAACAACATGTGTCAAAAAAGAGATAATACTTTTGACTAAATGAAGCTTTCATTATTTTCAGCCTCCATCTTGGCAGAAAGTTCAAATTTGAATCAACAGGTACTTCTTTTGGAAATACTATAAATAGATTAAAAACATTGTAAGAAGTTGATAAAGAATTTTATTTGGAATTCTTATTTTGTTCTATTATAATAGTTTGAATATTTAATATGATGTTGATCTAATTGAGTGGTGCTTAGTAGTGGTCTGGATACATCACAGGGAATGATTCTAGGGTCTCTGTGCCAGATCACAAAAGTGCACATATTGTAGAATCATGCCAACCTGCTGTGATGGCAATACCTAGAGAAAACTATTACTTTTCTTAGATTAAACATAAAGCAAAGTTGGCATTTTTCTGATTTCTCTCCTTTATGATAAGTGTGGTTTATTAAACTAATTTAATATGCAAGAGCCTTTGTAGCTACTTAATTCACTCAACTTATTTAGATAAAGCAGAGATACTGGAAGACAGGATCAACACTTAAAATTAGACGTGCATATCCAGGAACACATCCACCAGCTGCATCTTACCAATGGAACTGCCACTGTGAGATAGAAAACCATAATGGAATGGTAATGTGGATAGTGAACTCAATGTAATGGAACTTGCAACTACTTGAGAATTTAGTGCATTGATTGTTTTTGTTATTACGAACTAATGCAATAAATGAAGTGGTGCAACTGTGCTGCTGGAATAGCTTGTTATGAGGCCCTACATGTAATAGCCCTACATATATAGAGATATATACCAGCCCTTGATACATGTAAACAATCAACGCAGTCAGCAGAAAATGGTAACAAGAAGTTGGCCAGAGGTCTACCATATAAAACATTGAGCAACATGTAATGACTATTAAATAAACTATGTGTAATAGGATATAGAAATACAATCGTAATAACCATCTAAGTGTAAACACTGTTGAATCATCAATCATCATGTAACATAATAAATATAGTAAATAACTTGGGCTCATCAGTAAAATAAGTGACATGTAAAACCTACAGGCTGTGATAACACTATCAGACAAGCAATGACAATCAGGAAAGCTATAATGGTAAAAAACTCCTATACCTATACGTAACCTAAGAGCACACCAGGTAACTACAGCTGTTGCCCTCCCCGCTGTGGAATAGCTATTAGGAGACTGCTCCAGCATACCTTTAACCAGATGTTGGAACCACCGTACAATTACCCTAGCTCATAGATGTTTAGCTTTCCATTATTTACATCATGTTCAGTATATTTATAGCACTTGGTAATAAACAACTAAATACTCAACA
>CABFPE010000072.1:1641056-1662119 GCA_900660155.1 Hofstenia miamia | reverse complement strand
TATCAATGCTTTATAGTAGTTTCTGTACTGCATCAATAGCAGGGTTGACACTTCTCTCCCAAACATTGCTCTAAATGGTGTTACACCCATGGTTGACTATACTGAGGTAATATAACAGTACTTTATCATTTCTATTACTTGCCTCCATTGTCTCCCTCCCACTTGAGAGGTTATCATTCTAATCAATTATTTAGTGTTTGGTTTAGGCTCTCTGTGGCTATGTTTGCTTGTGGATGGTACACTATTGTTTTACTGTTTGAGCTCCAATAGTTTGGTTAGTTCTTCAAACAGTTTGTTCTTGAACTGCACTCCTCCATTGGTAATGGTTTTCTCCATATGTCTGAATTGCAGGATCCACTCTTTTACTGTGGCATACTCCCATTAATTAATTAATTAAAGCAAGAAGAAAAGAAGATCACAAAGATGAATTAAATAATTAATAAGATATGCTAATGATTTTTGATCAATTATAAGGACAAATATATATCAATGAAATTTTTCCACAAAAATTTGATTATTTGTCTTAAGGAAAATTGAAACACAACAGGTACTTGTTTTGTGATTAAACATGTTTGTAAGAATTAGGTATAAATAGTTACTAAGAAATGAATTAGGTAAATGAAATAAATTCTTCAGAATTGAACTTATAATTTATTTTTTCACAGTTTGCTATATTCAAGCTAATCATTTCATGCAAAGTAGAGGTCAGCATAACATGGTGAGAATGATTATTTAGGTTTCAGTCAAACACCACAAATTGCATTTAGGTTATGAATATGTATAATGTGTTTTCACTAAAATGCTTAGTGTGCTATTGATATTGCAGCATCAGCACCTGTGATGAATGCCCTAAGTTATTCTCTCCATCACCACTAGAGGCTCCCATTACTACTAACCATGCTTTCTCTCCAGTTCCCTCATTCTATCAGCTACCTGTGCTTATGTCATTGCCTTAAATAGGGCCTTACTGTAAGAAAGTGGTTAATAAAATTTTAGTTTATGCAAACTCATGTTCTCTTTCCTCTCACTCATATTAATAGATGGTCATGAGAAGCTATGCTTTCTACAGAGCTGAGGGGGATGCATGGCATGTAATTTGAGTGCAGGTTGTTCTCAGCCATCTTATGACCACTGCATAAACCTGTTCAGTTCTGGGGCTCAGCTGATCCAGATTATTCTCATGTTACTATTGATGGCAGCTTTGTTGTCTTGCTTTGTAACTAATTGCAATGTAATCCTAGATGCTGCTGACATATCCATTGTAGTTACAATTGAATTATGCCTGTATCAGACTAGATGCTTGTGCTTTCTCTCATACTTAAGCTGGCCTCATTAATATATACTACTTTAAATTGCTTATGTCTAAATGTTACTCTTGGAGGTTCTGTAATTGCAATATTAGATGATATGCTATCACTATGTTATTGATTTTCTATATTGCTAACTATAAGGATGCTAGATGGTGAGCTTTGTACATAAAAAGAACACTCTCTTGTTCTGAAAACTTTGACACTCAATCAAAATCATAAGTTTCTTTAAGCTCTGCTATCTATAGTTTTACAGAAAACTATTGTTCTACTTTGCTCTATTTTTGAATGGAATTTTACACATGGTCTTAATTCACAACTTACCTGCATTTGTTTTGCCACTATAATACCTCACTCAATTCTAACTTACTATATGATAATGGTAAACTACACTCAATCATCTCTGAAAACTTTAACAAAAACTGAATTATTCAAATTTGTAATGGACCAAGTGAAACATGTAAATGACATGGAAACCAGAATATCTGCTTTAGAGAGACAATTGTCTCAATCATTGTCTTCCCAGAGTAAAGAAAATTTTGTGACACAAGTACAGTTCAAAGTGTTTGAATCATCAATCCAAGAAAATCTAAATGTATTCAGAACTATCATATTAGAAACTATAACAAACTTAATGAAACCTGACACTAACCTTACTCAGTTTCAACCTCACCACAGCACAATTAAAAAAGACAACCTACAAAAAGCCATTGCAAAAGATGTGGAGAAAAAGGCCACCTGAAACCTGATTGTAAGAAGATAATACACTTAGTTGATGAAGATGGCAAGTACACATACAAAGATCTGGAAAATCATGAAGACTCCAAACAAATAGGGATGCTGACCCAAGACTGAGCAAACAAAGCTGCTGATTGTAACAGATCTATTAGAAAGAAATCTATTACCTATAATGATCAACAATTGCAACATAAATGCTACAGTCAACAATGTTGCATCAATAACAATCATAGCTGACACTTGTACTCATAACATTGGGTGATTATGTTAATGTAAATGGAACTGTAAGAAATACCAAGATCACAATAAAAAATGTCAAATATAAGCAGGAGATTCACATCATCAACACAATGAACCAACCACTGCCCTATGAAATGATAATCAGTTGAGATTTCTTAGCAGAAAACAACTGTCTCAAGATTACTGCAGCAGAACTCTTACTATCTAAGAAGACAAAAGCATCTCTGTATCACTATCCACCAAGGGCACAACCACTTTGTAATTCTCATTAACTGAAAAATTAAGACTAGAGCCCTTTCACTGGCTAATCACAAAAATCATATCTAAAAAACCATTTGAAGGAGAAGCTGTTATCACCAACCCATATGGCATAAAGAACTCATTAATAACAGTCTTAAATATCGTCACCTCAATTAATAACAACAACAGATGCACAGCTATTATCAAAAACTCCAACAGAGTCATATCTCCCAACAAAAACACCACCACAATCACTGGAATACTTTTAGAAAGATATGTGGTGAAACACAAACCAATACTACTTTCATTGATAGAAAATCACTAAACCACTACAAAATCACTACTGCTACTAACTTCTAATATTCACCCACCCTTAGATCAAGACAAATGTAACGCAATAAACAACATCATAACAACTAATGCCACTGTGCAGAGATGATGTTAAGGAGAAGAATAATGGAACCTGTCAAAGTCTGTGAAATGACAACCAAAACACAAAAAGAGACCCTGCAGGAGGAAGAACTACTGACATCAACACAATCAATACTATCCCCAAAAACACAACAGCAGATTGACAAGATAAATACAGAGAAACAAGGAGCCTTCACACCACGATGGAATGGATCAATATGGAGGATGAAAGATTCCTATTCAAAATAAAGATAACAAAAGAAAAAGAGGAAATTCATGAAAACCTTTTTACACAAGTATAAGACTTATGTTAATACAAAAGAAGGAGCAAAAGCAATAGTTGAAAGAGATGATTATAAAAAGACAAACGAGATATTGCTCAACAACAACAACAAAGAAAGAGTATATGTTGAAGGAGTGATAACTCCTTATAAGCTATACACACAACTAAAACTGATAAACAAGCAATTAAAAGAACTTAGTGACAAAATAGATAAATGAACCACCAAGGTGATAATGTTATTTTTGGGAGTAAACAACATAGTCTGGCTGCATTTGTGGGACAAAAAGTACCAAATCTACAATGTCACAAAACATGTAGAAATAGTAATGATGATGAGATTAAACACAAATGACCCAATAGTGATAACAGAAGAAGAAGTCAAGGAGAACATAAGTTTCTTCTATAGAGATGTCACAAGTACAAAAGCCTCAGGAAGGTCTTCACTTTTTTCTACCCAAACACAACAATATGTGAGGAAATGGCACATACAAGCAGAGTGGATGTGCATATGATGCTGATGATAGTGATAAAGGCATTAATCTATACAGGAAATTTTATGAGATTTTCACTGCCAAAATGAATGAAATCAGAGAAATCACACCAATCTCAGAGAATATGAAAGAGGCAAAATTCTTATGCTATCACAGTACCATAACAACAGAGAGATAGGCAGTACTTAAAATAACTAAACAACCTGAATTCACAACTATGAGCTGGAGCAATCCCCAAGCAGATATAAATATTAAAAAAGCTGATGAACTGGTCCACAGAGAGTGATCATACTAAAAATAATGCAAGCTGAGGAGGGAGTGTAGCATAATCCAAACAATAATGCTGCTAAAAAAGAGAAGATCAAAGGATTAGTCAGCATTAAGATCAAATTATGATTTATTGATTAAAACAATTTAAGTTTATTTATCATCATTATTTTTGTAAATGCAACTAAGAAATAAAATAGCAAATTTGTACTTGTCATAGAATAATTTGACTAAATGAAGGGGGTGAAATCACTTCATTTATTTTTAGCCATTTTTGGCAGACAAATTAAATTCAAATTTCAAACAACAGGTACTTTTTGAATTAGAGTAATTTGGAAACTGTTGAAGTAAATTCTTTGAAAATCTTATCTTTAGATTTCATTCTGTTTGCTTATCTATAAATCATGTCAAGCTAAATGGTAAATGCAATAGTAGTGGCTTGGGCACATATTGGGAGTGACTCAAGTGTCCTTGATCCAAGCCTAAGTGTACAAATAGTAATTTTTTTCTCTGTTTAGCTGACTATCAATTCATTTGGTTGCATGTATCAGATAATTGATATTGGAGAAAAGGCTGGATAGCCTACCATAGGTTGTATCTATATTATACTGTCAAACTAGGTGACCTATAAATAGACTAATAAAAAGACTGAGCATGCAATGTGATTTAAATGTAAGGTAGGAAGCTGTAAGTAATTATTTACTTTATTTAACTATATTAATTAAAGCCAATAGTTTTTGGTAATTTCAGAAGTAATATTTATTAAGCAGCTAGTGACATTGCCAGGTTGCAAAGTATCACAAGGTCACAAAAGAGTGTACCAAACAGAACTAACAATACATGAAAGCTTCATAACACACTACCTATGACCAGAAATAGAGGAAGTCATCAATAAATGCCAATTGTGCATTCTCCTCAACAAATCACAATTCCCAGGGCAATGAGCTGAACTTGAAAAGCTACAAACTCAATACACCAACAATATTGTCAATGCTGACATAGAACAACTATCAAAGATGATGAGGGTTACACCTACATACTTGTAATGGTGGATCACTTAACTAAATACTGGAAGATGATACCCCTAAAAAATATCATGGCACAAACTGCAGCAGAAGCAATTCTTAACAACTGGGTAGTTGAAAGCCACCTCTTTTAAAATCTAGCATCAAACTCAGAATACTGCATACAAATACAATGGTAAACCACCTCAAGCAAATGGTGCCATAGAATGTGTAAATCAAACTCTACTAAAATTAATGTGAACAATCACTGCACATGTTGGAGGAAATGAAATCTTACATCTAGTGGAATACTTCTACAATACCTCCACTCCCTCCACAATGAAAATTTCACCATACAAAGCCATGTATGGCCATGAAGCACCCACACTGGTCTCCATGCTTTTGAAAGTTTATTGTAGAATCATGCCAACCCGCTGTGATGGCAATACTTAGAGAAAACTATTACTTTTCTTAGATTAAACATAAAGCAAAGTTGACACTTTTCCGATTTCTCTCCTTTATGATAAGCACGCGGTATATTAAACTAATTTAATATGCAAGAGCCTTTATAGCTACTTAATTCACTCAACTTATTTAGATAAAGCAGAGATACTGGAAGACAGGATCAACACTTAAAAGTAGACGTGCATATCCAGGAACACCTCCACCAGCTGCATCTTACCAATGGAACTGCCACTGTGAGATAGAGAACAATAATGGAATGGTGATGTGGATAGTGAACTCAGTGTAATGGAATTTGCAACTACTTGAGAATTTAGTGCATTGATTGTTTTTGTTATTACAAACTAATGCAATAAATGAAGTGGTGCAACCATGCTGCTGTAATAGCTTGTTATAAGGCCCTACATGTAATAACCCTACATATATAAAGATAAGTAACAGCCCTTGATACATGTAAACAATCAATGCAGTCAGCAGAAAATGGTAACTAGAAGTTGGCCAGAGGTCTACCTTATAAAACATTGAGCAACATGTAATGACTATTAAATAATCAATGTGTAATAGGATATAGAAATACAATCGTAATAACCATCTAATTGTAAATGCAGTTAACTTGTCGATCATCATGTAACATAATAAATGTAGTAAATAACTTGGGTTCATCTGTAAAATAAATGACATGTAAAACCTACAGGCTGTGATAATACTATCAGACAAGCAATGACAATCAGGAAAGCTATAACAGTAAAAAACTCCTATACCTATCTGTAACCTAAGAGCACACCAGGTAACTACAGCTGTCACCCTCCCTGCTGTGGAATAGCTATTAGGAGGCTGCTCCAGCATACCTTTAACTGAATGTGGGAACCACCGTACAATTACCCTAGCTCATAGGCATTTAGCTTTCCATCAGAATATATAAAATAACCTGACAAGAGAAAATGAATCCAAAGTAGATTTGCTCATCATTATTTACATCATGTTCATTATATTTATAGCACTTGTTGACAAACAACTAAATACTCAACAAGTACCTGTTAATCTTTCTTGTTGACAGTTTTTCCCTCGCTTTAATATTTCTGCTAATTTTACGCAACGTCAGCTTTAATTGAGCTACGCTGTTTGACCATCTTTTGTTTTGTCAAATACCGTCAAGTATAATTTTAAATATAATTGCACAAAACATTTACAAAGTGAAAATAATCAATCCTATCATGATTTACATTTTAATCATTATAATCAATAATAATTTTAGTCTTTGCTTCCATCATCTTTTTCTCTCATCTTGACCAATCATGATAGTTTTGATAGATTATGTCACATTATTGTGGTCAAATCAACAACAACTATGTTATGAACTAATGATGAACATCACCAAAACTCATGAAACAATGTGTGCCCACACAGAAAAAAGCACCATACAACAACAATGATACTTCAATACAAAAATTTATGTTGAACCACATCAAATCAGCAACAAAGTCTTTGTATGCATGCTCAGTGTCATTGCTGACAAAAAACAAGTCAGAAAATTATCATTTAATCTGGAAGGCCCACATACAATCATGAAAGTTCTTCCTCACAACAACTACAAACTTGATAATAAAAAATTTACCCACTTCCAGAACATCAAACAATGGCAAGAAACATTGAACATGAACACATCTCCAACCTAAACTAATTTGAATTAGTTAAAATGGATAACAATGAATAATATCTTAACCCTGGTTTGCACAAAAGTCAAAGAAGATTCTTTTGAAAATGCATTTGAACACAATCTTTATTCCCCAGTATGCTTGTGCACACAACCTAAACACATTGTTAAATCTAATATTAATTATAAAGGCTGGTCTATTAACATTGCTATATTGCTACATTGCCTTTAGATATCTCAAACAATGAAGTGGAAAGCTGCAGTCCACATTCCCCGCAGGAACAGTCATGGAAAAATGCTTAAACCACTCTTGGGTACTACTGAATTAGGAATCTTCAGCATTCTTGATCAGCCATTGGATATATCTAGCTACAGGATGTCCTCAGCTACCAACTATGATCTGTGCACAAAAGGATGGGTGAGACTTCCTCCCACATACAAGTCAAACATTGCATTCTAACTCAAATCCCATCTCAAACTTTTACCATTTCCAGCAGTTTTGAAGACTCTCATTTTGCATCTCACACTAATAGAAGGCAAAACCATTCACCCCTACTTCATCACCTCAAGGAGATGCTGATATATTACCCACAATAACATCTCACAACAAATGAGAGAAACTATTTCTAAAATACTAACTGCTGGCAAAAACAAAATCAACAGAGAATCTCTACCCACTATCATCAACTCAGAAAAAGGTCCCCAGATAAATACAATTGTGTTCTATCCAGATTCCTTCCTACAAAAACTCAGCTGAGACTACTACTGCAGCACTGTCCACATAACATTTGATGAAAACATAATGCTGAAAAACATTCTTCAATTCCCTAAAAATCGCAAACAGTGCAAAGGACTAGAATGCCTCAACATAGATTGAAAGACCTCAACCTCATATACATTTTGAAAAATGAAGAAAAAGAGGAACCAAACATAGTCCAATGACTAAACTAAATTCTAGTGGAAGCCCACACATATTCAATTACCGTCTATATACAACACACCTCCCCAATACCAAACAACATCCTAGATCTCAAGACATGCCTTGAATCATTCTACATTATTAGACAAAAAATGCTAGCACAAACAATGGTAGAGAAAAGCCCTTCTCATCCTAATTGATATCCTCATCCATTGCTTAGTACCACAATATCATATGATTACAGAACAGCAACTTAGCAATAGATGCTATTCTACTCTCCCAAATGCTAGAAATCATAGATTCGCATTTTGCCAAAAACAAGAAAAAATGACGACATTAATGATAGATGGTCACAAATAATACGTCTCTCATAACTGATAACTAATGGCCTACAATAACTATCAAATCTCCATCCCTTCACTACCCTCTAATATCATCCAAGCTGCAGAAATCAACATCAAAAAAGATTTCTGCCACAATCTCTTCCTCAAAAAACAAGTACTGGACATCCCAACATAATCTGCTATTTCGATTATATCCATCTTTCTCAAGGAAAATCACAATTTAGATATCCCTCTAACAAAATCAAAATGGACAACCCTCTCCAAGCAATGCTGCTAAAAAATAGTAATTTCACTGATTCTGTGTCAAGTGAAAAACTGGCTACTACAACCAATGCAGCTATCTACATCACTGCTAAAAAGCATCAGCAAATTACCAATGCTTATGTAAAGATGCTACTATGAATTATCAATAAAGAAAGCACTCTGGGCCACACCTCACCCATCATCCTACAGAATATACTTGGTATCAATGAAAGTGACTTGCATTTCCTCCACCCCCACATGTGAAAATACATGTTTACAAAGTCTGTTAATTTCAACAGGCCACACTGATTGTTCACATGTACATAGGGTTTATATATTTGTATTTATATGTAGGGCTATTTATGTGTAGGATCTATAATAAGCTGAAGTGTTCATGTTGTGAGTATTCATTTATTGTAATTGCCAATCATAACAAGAAAAATCAATGCATGAAATTGATTAAGAACTTCAATTTCCATTCAATGAGAACATTCTCTTGCACTGAGGCTTGTTTGTGAGTGCCAACCAAATTCATGGTAATTGGTGATCATTAAAAATCTTCATTCTTCCTTTTATTGCATTGCTTGGCATAAGGTTTTCACCCTGATAAGATCTTGCTGCAGATCTAAATTGATTTCCAAATAGGGATCATATTATAAAGTAGTGGTATCAACAGTCATGAATTGTAGTTGGATTGAAAGCTTAACAGGTTGGGATCATACATGCAGTGAAAGGAGGTCACTAATAGTAATGTGGTACAGCCTTACTCAATAAATTCCATTCTAATCACCCTGCTGTTTCTACAAAATGTGCATTCACAAGCTGCTCTTTAATGCAGAATTGTAAAGTAATTTATTCAATGTAGTACATGTTTAATTATGTCTAGTGCCAATTCAGCCTTGTTACCATGAAATTGTGAATTGAGTTTATATGATGAGATTTCCATTTGATGTATTAAGTGCTTGCCAATTCATCACTTTTTGTTTTATGCAGATTGCTCATTGTTTGCTAATTTTCATTCATTGCTTTCAAGTTTACCTTAATTCACTAATTTTTGCTGTATTCTTATCAATTACTTCTCAATGGTAATTTTCATTGAATTTTTAAAGTGTCTTCTAACAACTTACAATAAATTTAAATTGTTTTTTTGAAAAAAATAAGCAATCATAAGAGCAAAGAAAATTTTGATGAACATAGTTTCCTTATTTACTGACAAGTTTCTTATATTTGTACTAGATGAGTTCTTGCTAGCCTATATCTATGCATAGAGTGGCCCAATTGTGAATATAAAAATAGTTGGGCTGAACATGATTTTGCTTCAAATCTCATTAAAAATTCCCTCTATTTTCTAAACATACATACAATCTATATATCAGAAAGTGATACTTTCATATTTGAGATCCTAGAATATTATAATTGTACAAGGCATGGATTCTGCAATTCTAAGAGTGTTAGTTACATAGCCAGTCTGGTGTTGCCACTATTGCATATTTTCTTCTTCAATGTAACATTTGTGTCATTGAGAATACCTGCAAGACTACTGCATTTGATTTGTACAGCATACTTTCTATGTATCATGTCTTTTGCAAACCTTTATCAAGACTGAAAAATATTTTATGTAGAATATTACTATAATTTGCTGCTAAAATGCCTGCCTGAATTTGAATACCAAATTGATTTTGTAGATATTTGCTTTGCAATATGGACTACATTACCTTATCTTTGATTTGATTGTCTAATCAAACTACATAAAACTTTTTGCAAACCAATTCATTGTAATTGCCCTATCTGTTATAGTCAATACATGAGAAATGTTCAAAAATACTGTAATAAATGATATATATGTATTACCATTCATTTATTAATGAATGTTCTACAAAAGTTGCATTATTTCTTGCAATGCAATTGATATGAATTCTAGGCTGATTGTTGATAGTAAAATCCTTTGTTATAGAAAATTTGAAGAAATTTTTTAGTTTGCTAATTGGCATGTTGCAGTCATATTTTCATCACACCACGATAATTTCAATTGGTCATATTATTTATCTGACCAAAATTAAATTGTCTTTTATCATATTTTTATTAACTTCACTCACCCTTGGAGTTTTTAAAGATGAACTGTCTATGATTACTAAATTATTCTAAAATTAGCATTTCAAATAAAATTGGTTTCCTCCAAGATAATTCAAATATTTATTACTGTAAACATTTTAAATATGGATGAATTGTGGTGTTAATATTTGATAGTACATAAAATAAACAATTTTGAACATAAGATTTTGGATGTGCTTTGAACTCATTTTGATTGTCACTGAATACTTCAGATGTTACTCTTACTTGACTATTGTAACTCTATTTAAAATATGTTAGTTTGAATGATTATTTAATTTTTTTATTAAGAGATTGTTAAATAACAAGTTATAAATCAATATTCATGTAAAAACACTAAAAAATATAGTACTTATTAGATAATTTCTCAATTATTCTTATCTTAACATATCCATGATCATAATATTGCCTGTGAAGTTTTAATAAGATTTAAAGTTAAGTTAATTTTAAAACAAAATTGTCATCAATTGCTTTTTCACATTAAGAACCACAACGATAATATTGAATTATTTTGGATTGACAAAATATTGTTTTAATCTAGGAACAAGTTAGTGGTTTTTGGATTTTTAGTTTTGTGTAAGAACTTGCAAATTATATGGGCAAAACAAATGCATTAATAAAACATTCTGTTCATAAAAATCATAATGTGCTGAAACTTTACATTTATGCAGTAGAATAATAAAAAAACAATCTAATATTTGTCAGCTTAATAAATTTTGAAGGTGCTACACAATTATTAAGCTGTCTAATTTATTAAGAAAATTTGTTAATTTCATTATATATTATTTAGTATTTGAAAATGGAGTATCCATTTAATTCATTGTAAAATTAAGTTCTATCAAAGGTTACTGTAGTAAGTTTTTAGAATTCTTGGAATTTTACAGAGACTATAAATCAATCACAAATGCTTTCTACAAAAATGTGTGACAAAATAATTTTCATTATTTTATTTTGAAGCAAGAATATCAGATCTGATTCCATGATGCCCTTAGAAATTTGTTATAATATTTTTGAGAATTTCCAATTGTGCTAATAAATTTAGCAATTTGAAATAAAAATGCAGCATACCTCACATAAAATTTTTATCAATAACCAAAATACTTTTATGTTTTTGGTAATTACATTTTTCAAACCTAGTCAGTTGAAAAACTGTCTAAGGAAATAGTGTATCATAAGCCATTACAAAAGCTGCCTAAAGGAAACTAAAATTGAAAAAGATGAAAACCATTAAATTTAGCAAGCAATGTGATGAAATTTGCTAACTAAGATTTAATTATCAAATATAATTAATGTGCAAGCAATTATTTTTTAATGAATTAATTTGACCAAAATCTGAGGATGAATGACTTTTTGTTAATTAGAGCAAAAATACTCAGATGAGTCTATGTGAATTTGAATTTCAAATCAACAGGTACTTGTTTTTGCTTATAGCATAAATATGAGAAACACAGTGTTATTATGATGAAGTAAATTCTTAAGAGTTATTTCAATTTTCCACTTATTTTCCAGTTTGATTATCTAATTTAAATGTCTAGCTAATTGGTTCATGCTGAGCATTGGGCAGGATTCCATGATTCAAAGTTGTATGCCCCTGGCCACAAAATGCATTTAAGTTAGGTATATGATTAAGGTTTTCTACACTCTGCTCAGCTAGCTATCTTTTGTTTGCAAACATGTACAGTATAATAAATTTAGTTAGCTAAACATAGGATATATCATAATGTATTAGAACCAAACTGTTGATAATAATGTCACCATAGTTGATCTAATTAGTATTAAATGTACGCTAGGAAGCTGCTTGTTATTTAGTTGTTTGTTATATACATGATTTTGCTGATAGTGTTTTTGGTAATGGCAACCTAATATTACTATCATCTTTAATTATTTTGTGGAATAAGCAGCTAGTGAAATGTCAGGTTGCACAGTGTGAATAATAGTTAATCTGTACATCAATACAAAATCACAAGAGAGATAAGGTGAATTGTGTCATGTCTATTATCCACAGTACCATAAGCAAGTTTATCCATAAAGAAAACACTCTAAGCTGAGTGCTGGTGAAACCTCACCTCAGATGTTGAATTGGATTACTTTTTGACATGGAGTGCTGTGCCAGGCAGATGTCCACAAACAGAAATCACTTCATGGAGACTTCACCTAAATAGTGGATGTTTTCAACCAAGTAATTTAAATTATCAGAATGCAACAACTCCCTGTAAATGTTAGATTAGTTAGATCCTTTCCAGCTGAACGGATTAAGAATTAAATTAAAAGATAGAAACTTATAAAAAATAAATACATGTGAATTAAATTACTAACACAAACCAGAATTGTATTATAGTTATCATTGACAATACTGTAGCTGACAACTGTATTAAAGCAACCTAAATAAACTTATGCTTGAGTGAAAAATTATTACATCAATTAGCAATTACCTCCATTTTATATTCAACAGCAACTGCTAAGATTTAATAACTTTGTAAAAGACTATATATTAGATAGTAATGTTTTGAATTCTTGATTGAATCTACCCTCTATCATTATTTTGTTTCTTATTTAATTTTATATTACAGAATGAAAACTAAGCATTGGTGCATAATTAGTGATAAATACTCCAGAGGACCAATAAATGACCAGATGAAATAAATTAAGCAATTATTTTTTTGTTCATATTTTAATATATTACTCAGGATTTTGAAGGAAAATTCAAATTACTTTTGGCTGAGTTCAGGTTCTTACAATTTCAGATTGAGCTCAAGCATTTTTCTAAATATATTAGAGTTTTTTCTAATGCCAAGTTTTTTAATGTAAAAAACATTAATTTTCCAACAATTCCAATTATTCTAAAATAAAAAAACAGTTATTTGAAATGGATAGAAGAATTAAAATTGAAAATAATTTTAAAGTATTTTCAAGATAATTTTTTATTACTTCTTTACTGAGTTTTTTCATTCAAATTTTGCAAGTTTATTTTAGCTCAAGTTTTTAAACTTCCAAGTAATTGAAGCACTAACATAATCTTAACGTCAGTAAGCTAGTAGCCTTGAGCATAGCATACTTTCAGCTTTATAAATTAATTAACTTTTTAGTATGCAGATATAAAGTATGCTAGTAAATTATATTGATTAGCGTCATTGCTAAAACAAGGTATAATTACCACTTAGGCAGGCCAATGAAAACCTAAAACTATTCTAAATGGCAACCATTTCAGAACACCTATATCATGCTATAAAAGTGGGAATTTATGATTCAATTTAATGCATTAAGATTGACTCCTTTCTAAAAATTAAATTACTTAGAAGGGAAAAGTGTTTTACATTGAACAAAGGATTATTCTATTAAAATTACTTATTGATTGGTGAATAAATTGTTTGTGAAGCTTTGAAAGTTATAATTAAAGAAGAAACAAATTTTTTCCTTACAGATAGTAAAAAAACAAGTTATGCAGCACTCAATCCAAAATAAGGATCCAACTATTTCAACATATTCAAAATCAATGCTATTCTACCAAGATTTAATAAGTCAATTTTCCAAATCCTCTAATCAATGCCTACCTAATTCATCTCAAGCTGTAATGCAGGCCTGACCTCCCAATTGCTTAAGAGACAAAATATGAATTTTGTAACTTTATTTAAAGGAAAGTGAAGAAATAAGCACCAATGAAAGAGTTGCTAAGTCCAAGATGTTAAAACTATAAACAAACAATGAGTGAAAATCCATTAGAAATGCAAGAACATTCCCAGATAACAGAAATTCAATGAAGCTGTAATTATTATGTTGTAGAGAATTATAGAAAAGGAAACACAAAAAAGGAACTACACTCAGAAAATGTATGTAAAAAACTAGTTGATTAACAAAGTATGCTGAATAAGCAAGATATAATTGATAAAATTAGTAAAATGATAATTAAAAAATAATATCAAACAGTATATCAAAAAGAAAAATTATGCGTCATAAAGTCAATATCAACTCAATAGAGGTTGGACATGGAGCCATACTGATGTAACATCCTCCACCTGGCTAATTACGCCGTGTCTGCTTACTGGTGATAAGTGCTTAGTAATTCGCGGGTGTGGTGTTACTAGATTGTTGAATCATCTGACTACCCTCTATTATTAACTAGTCATGTTAATAAATTAACTGAGTATTAACCATCACTATTTAGGTGACGAAGTGGTTAGATGTTTCCTCTTCAGTTCTTCTCTGGGCCACTGCCCGACTCCGATCTCCACAACACAGCTCCTCCTCTTCTGCAACGATGGTTGAGTCCATAGCACCACCTCAGCTCAACTGGGATTAGTTATGTGTACCTTACGCTGGCTTAGTGCGTGCACTCAAGTTATGTTGTAGCTGACTTAACTCAATATTTGTAGAGTGTTTGTGGTTTTGAATTAATAAAGCAACCGGGCGTTGACACTAACTGCGTAATAATAATCTGAGCCATTATCATAAAAACTATCGGCTTATTCCTATAAGGAACCATATTGCAGTTTCCTATACCTACATTTATTAATACTACATGTACTGTCATTTATCAGGTCATTTATCGTCGAGTCTCCTACGTTTAATAACATATAAATATCCCTAAGTGTTGACTCTCCAGTCGTTTCAAGCATTGATTATTTAATACATGTAGTGATTGGTAGTCAGACTAGGCGAGAATCGAAAAACTCCTAACCGTAACTTAAGTGCGGTTTCATGACTGGCACAAGGACCCTGAGAATCGATCCCGTGATGGANAGTGATTTGTGGTCAATGTCACCTAGTACATCTAGGTTAGCAGTTTTCATTAAGGATTGTTTTGTTTGTTATAGTATTAAGAATCTTGTAGTAGCACATTCAACATCATATCTGATTTGTTGGTTGGGAGACATGAGTATTTCAAGCTCAGTTTTTGAGAATGATTCAGCAAACATATTAATCTTGATCATTTCAATGTCTGATATTTTGTCAGGCATGTATTGGATCAGGGTGATCTGTATTTGTGCTTTGTTGTTCAGTGTGGTGATTATGTGTCCATTGCTTTTTTGAAATTTGCTTCAGATGTAGCACCCCACATGTATTTTCAAGTGTGAGGGTGTAGAAAGTTGAGGTTGCTTTTGTGACTTCCAAGGTTGTTTTGAAGTATGATTGGTGATGTGCAACCAAGCAGATTTTCCTTGTTGATAACTCTGATGAGATGGTTTTGTATGTATATCTGATTTGTCTGTTTGTTTCAGGATGTAGACTATGTTGAGTGATTTCCAGTTGGTATTGATGCAGTCTAGTGCTTTACAGCTGTTTCTGTTTTTGATCAGTTTTAGAATGTTCTTGAGGAGGATGTTGTTGTCAAAAGTAATATGTCCTTGCTGTTGAGGTAGCTGTGGCTGAGTTTTTATAAAAAAATTTTCTGGATAAATTATGATGGTGTTTATCTGAGGACATTTTTAAGTGTTAATTACTGTGGGGAGTGCATCACTGCTTACTTTGTTGAGAGTATTTTGGAAATAGAAATGTGGGTTTCTTCTGAGATGTTGTTATGTGTAATGCATTGGATACATCTGGAGGCTATGAAGTAGGGGTGTATAGTTTCACTTTCCACAATAGACATTTGTTGTTGGAGTTCTTGGTAGCAAATGTCCTGACAGCTGCTAGATGTAGAAGAAGTTTGAGAGGGTAGTTGCTTAAGAATGCATCTTTTCACTGCTATTTTAGAGGTGGAAGCACCAACCCTTTTTAAGTTGTTGTGGAAGATGTGGTAGCTTTTTCCTCATTGGTGGTTTAGAGCATTTTGTAGCTGGATACATCTGATGTAGATTCATGTAGGCTGAACAACCCTGAGAAAAAGGAGATTTAGGTGTACTTGCTCCTTGGGAGCCTCACTTGGGACTTATTGTGATGGTGTAACATCCTCCACCTAGCTAATTACGCCTTGTCTGCTTAATGGTGATGAGTGCTTAGTAATTCGCGGGTGTGGTGTTACTAGATTGTTGAGTCATCTGACTATCCTCTATTATTAACTAGTTATGTTAATAAATTAATTGAGTATTAACCATCACTATTTAGGTGACGAAGTGGTTAGATGTTTCCTCTTCAGTTCTTCTCTGGGCCACTGCCCGACTCCGATCTCCACAACACAGCTCCTCCTCTTCTGCAACAATGGTTGAGTCCATGGCACCACCTCAGCTCAACTGGACTTAGTTATGTGTACCTTACGTTAGCTCAGTGTGTGCCCTCAAGTTATGTTGTAACTGACTTAAACTCAATATTTGTAGAGTGTTTGTTGTTTTGACTTAATAAAGCAACCGGGCGTTGACACTAACTGCGTAATAATAATTTTAGCCATTACCATAAAAATTATCGGCTTAATTCTATAATTAACAATACCGCAGTTTCCTACACATACATTTATTAATACTACATGTACAGTCAATTATCAGGTCAATTATCGTCGAGTCTCCTACATTTAATAATGTATAAATATCCCTAATTGTTGACTCTCCAGTCATTTCAAGCATTTATTATTTAATACATGTAGTGATCGGTAGTCAGACTAGGCGAGAATCGAAAAACTCCTAACCGTAACTTAAGTGCGGTTTCGTGACTGGCACAAGGACCCTGAGAATCGATCCCGTGATGGAATCCAGCCACTACTAGACACAACTCGCCTAGCTGTACATTTTACTAAATAATCAAACCAGATAAAGTAGAAATGAAAATTAAATAAACTCCGAAGAATCTATTGCCCATCAAAATTATGGTTAAATCAAAGCTATTTATAAAATTTCTACAAAAGTACCTGCTGATTTTAAATTTCAAATGATTCGTCTGCCAATGTGGCTTTTCATACGTAAGCGTTAGTTTGCTCAATTTAATTTGTCAATTATTCCTTGATCGGCTAACAAGTTTCTTATTTTGACCAATATTAAATCTTAGTTGCATTTTACAAAAATTAACTAAAGTTTATCAACTAAATTTTTACAATTAATTTCAATTAATAATCATTCGACGTTATTCAGCTTTAGTTGCCTTTTTGGATGATGCTACACGCCCTCCTCAGCTTGCGTTATGGATAGCACAGGTTGTTCCCCATGCACGAGAGTGTCTGCTTTTCGTATAAGTGATTCCGCCTCGGCTTCTTCCCAGGTGATCATGGCGTATTCTGCTTGCTTAGATAATTTTAATACTGCCTCGCGTTCTGTTGTAATGGTGTTTGCGTACTTTAAGAATCTCGACTCCCTGATGTTTTCCGCTATCGGTGTTAGTTGTCGCAATTCATTCATTTTCTGAGAGAAAATTTCAAAATATTTCTTATATAGACTGATGCATTTTAATGCTATTAAAAGTGTCATCTGAGCGTCTGCCTTACATGTGTGTGCTAACTCTGCTCGCATCTGCGTGTTTGGGTAGAAAAATGTGAAAACTTTTCGTAGGCTGCGCGTGTTTGCCACGTCCTTGTAGAAAAAGCTAATATTTTCTATTACTTCCTGTTCCGATATGTTGCCAGGATCGTTCTTTCCAATCCGCATCATGGTCACGATTTCAACACGTTTTGTTACGTCGTAATAACGATAGTTCTGCTCCCATAAATCAGTCCATACAATATCGTTTACTCCTGAAAACAATATGACTGCTCACGGTTGTCGTAGCTCGATCTCTCTCCTCAGCTCTTGGAGTTGAATGTGTATCGCTTCCCCTTCCGTATATAGTTGATCTGGGGTTATGTTTCCTTCAATGTAGACGCGCTCCTTGTTATCATTGTCTAATAGTATTTTCTTCGTTTTCTTGTAATCCTCTCGTTTTGTCATTTCTATTGCCTTGCTGCGAGAATTTACGTAAGATTTATATTCATGCAAAAACGTTTTTGCTGGCCGGACCTCTTTTGGTAATCGCCATCTTGGTAGTACCATGGGTATAGCTATGGTTCCGGGTGGCGTACATAATAGGATTTTTGTATCAACTAATCGCTCGATTTCTTCATACGTACCAGTTGTGTTTGATGCTGTCGCCAAACCGATAGTGGCGGGGTAATTCATCTTTGCCTCTGGGATTGTCTCCCAAAATGATTGCGTTAATCCCCTTTTGCTAAGTTTCAATCTTATGTGTTCCTGTATTTCAATCTTTGATGTTATGCATTCAACATCCAATGCGATTTGATTAAAAGGTTTCAGTAATTCTTCTAACTCCGTGCGTGTAAATGCTTCTGTAAACATAAGTTTCATCGTCGCAACCGTTTGTTGCTCTCGTATTCTCTGGTAGTTCCGTTCTGTTATCTCTTTTCTTTCTTTCGTAACTTTTATCTCTACTAAGAATCTTTCGTCATCTGTATCGATCCATTCTATCGTACTGTCCTGAATTGTATCGCCCCACTTTTCAATGTTTATGCGGTCGATTACTGTCTGCGTCTGTGGGGATAACAGTAGTTGTGTTGAGGTTAGGAGTTGCTCTTCCCTGATAATCTCTTGCTGTGACTTTGTAGCCATTTCACATATTTCCACTGGTGTCGTTATTCCACCTTTCTTCAACATCTCGGCTCTTCTGATTATTTTCGTAAACGTGCATCTTGGGCTATCTTTCACGTATCGTCTCATATCTTCATCTATTACTTGTTGTACGTTTTTCTCTTTGATTAGTTGAATTATCTCCTTTGTGTCACTTAATTTACGTTTGATTATTTTTCTTGTTGTTATCCACGGTTGATTGGGAAGTTGTTTTAATCGTGTCTCCGAGGTTGCACCCCACATATATTTTCACATAGGCTCTTCGAATATCTGTATTTCACTTGGGCATATTCCCGTTATATTCGCCATCTCTACAATTGATATCCTCCCCATTGGGTGATGTTTCGTTATCAGCCTACTTATCAGTTTTTCCATCGTTTGCATCGGTTTTTCACTCTTATTTGGCGATTCAACTTTTTCGATATGACCTTTCAGCAACCAATTTTTTGTTTGTGTGTTTATTGGCGATAATGCAATTTCGAACTTTTTGGCTTTTGTCAATTTCACCCTTTGATTTCTTGTTACGGGTAGCCTGAGGTCCTTTTCCTCTGTGAGCCATATTGCTAGCAGCCATGCGGACGTTCTATATCTGATCTCTGGCGCGTTTTTCTCCTCTAATATAAATTTGCGGAAATCTTTTTTCGTATTCAATTCATATGCCTGATTAATCTCTGCTAATACCATCTCAACTGTTTTATGATACTTCCGTGCTGGTGCCTCTATTTTTATATCAGGCCATGATTCATCTGTCTTCTTTTGCAACTTCATGTTTGCCCATACTTCTCTGATTTCCTCCAAGTGCTCCTGGCGTTGTGTCATGCTACATTTGATGAATAGCGTCATGGCTTTCTCCAGTCCTTCATTCAGTTGTAACTTTTCCGCCGTTTTCGTTTGTTGATAGAGGTTTATTGCTATGCTGTGATCTATCATTATTCCGTATATGCTCGCCCAGTAGTCGATTTGCAGGTCAAAACGGATTATTTCGGAGATTGTGAGTTCTTTCTTCTCCCATGGGAAGAAACCTTCTGCTCGTAATACCATATCCTTTAGAAAACTTGGCAATTCTTCCAGGTTCTCTTTCATAGCTATCACGACTATTCTTGTTTGCTGTACTCTTGCCATCCGAACTGTCTGGTCGATTTGTTTTTGTAGATTTTTACCGTACTCTTTCTCTCTCAGCACGTGTATGATTGTTAGATTTTCCTCATCCAAATTTATCTCTGGGATTTTTGCTATGTTTTCTTTATATGCCATGAGTGCTTGCACTGTCTCTAGTGTAAAATTTTCCTCGAATATCATATGCGTTGTGCTTCTCATATACGGCCTATCGATCGTTTCGTTTAATTCCTGTGGGTAGCTTATTAACACGTTGACTTTCGGCCGGTTGTCCGCGTCTAACAGGATTGGCAATATGCTCCCTTCCATTTTGGCCGTCTTCCTGATTAGTGTCTTCGTTTCTGGAGACAGTTTCTCGAACGCATTATGACGCATTTTTGTGGTTGCCATAAAATAGGGGTGCAACGTTTCTCCGTCGATTTTAGACATTCGTTTCTCGCGCTCCTTAGATCTTATTGTCCGCTCTGATGTTGTCTCCGAGGAGATCTCTATTTGCCTCATCCGTAAAGGCAATCTGCTGGTGCTCGGCTCACATTCCATAGGTTGTGAGCTTGTACTGCTGGTGTCAACTGAGTCGCCCTTGAATCGACGATCAGTTACAACCCGCGATACTTGTCCAGCCGTGGTTCCAGTGGAGATGCCTTCAGCCTTGAATCGCTTCCGGATCTCCACGGTTCTTCCACCACTCACACCTTCCCCTGGAACTCCGGTTGTGTCATCGCCCTTGAATCGACGAACTGATCCCCCGGAAGGAAAGT
>CABFPE010000072.1:1621263-1631309 GCA_900660155.1 Hofstenia miamia | reverse complement strand
TATATATATATATATATATACTCATTTTAGTCAGCTCACAACTCAGTAGATGACTAGCAGAAAGAAATTACTAATACAATGTATTCTTTCTCAGATAATTTTATATACACGTATTTATATATATTCCCTAAATATTCATTTTAGTTAAAAATGTGCTTTAGGAAAATTTATGTACTTGCTGTACTAACTACTTATCAATATTCTGTTGAAGATTAACAATAACAAGATGAGACAAACTGTGATTTGGCCGAGGTAAATGAAAGGAGGAAATGCTTTTTGAGTTGAATAGAATGGGCTTTTTTCTTCAACATACTGTAAGAGCAATTATATTGTACCAACGTATATAAGATTTATTTAAACATCTTCCACTATTTTTGATACAGATGTACAGATGTTTATTGATGCACATATATACAAAACATTTAATAATATTTATTTTATATTATGAGAAATTGCTTACATTTTAAAATGTCATCACTGTCTTTTATATTAAGAATTAAATAAATACCGGGTATATGACTTTTCCACGTTTGTAGACTTACATTTTTTCCAACGTTTTTCCTTTCTTTGAATTTACATGACCTATGACTTTTCCACAATAATAAATGAGTGAATATCAATTAAAAGAAATTTAATTACATTAAATAACAAATTTTATATAAATAACAAAACATGTTATCCACAATCTTGAAACGTTTCAAATAAAATTCCTACTTGCAATAATTTTATTCTTTAATTTAATGATAAATACGTATTGAAAAAATATTTACTTCATTTGTACCAGAGATGATTGATAAATCGTTTTACTTTATTAACATTTAAGTTTTGTAGCATCTTTAATTTACATAATTGTATATATTGGGAAGGAAAAACATGTAATAATAATTGAGATTGGTTTCCATCTTGTGAAAAAATTCTAGTTTTATATTATTTGAAAGTTTTTTATTTAATCGTGATAATTTTTAAAGTGATTTGGATTTCATGTTTTTTGATAACAATCTTTACGATTGGATACATTTTGACATTTGAACAATAGGGTATAGATAAAAAATTACTCAATGTTAACATTGTCTGTTAAGAAGTGCAACTTTGTACACACAGCGGTATAATGGACTTTTAAATGGTTGTACCGTTTTTATAATTTGTCACATTTTGACATTTGAACAATGGTAATAGTTAAAACTATATGTTGGCATTATCTGTGAAGAAGTGCAACTTTATACATAGAGCGAGTTTTTGCACAAACTAGTTTTTGGTTTCTTCTGAAAAATTATTTTGCTTATTACCGAAATAAGGCATTACGTTTTTTAACGTATTATCTGATTCAAAAATTTATTAAGTTTTACTTTTAATGTCATGTGTAGACGAAATTTGCTATATGAACTATCATTTACTAAGGCATTTAATATTTTTTTGTAAATGTCTTATTATAAATGTTCGCTTTTTCTGTATGATGAGAGTATGCATCTGTGAAAACATGTATTTGTTTATTTTTGAAAATTTTTTATGTAATATGAATAGAAAAATTAGTTAAATTTTAAACAATAGACTGCAACAATTTTAATCTCACGCGATTTTGAAAATTATTTATGTAATATGTATAAAAAATTGGTTACATTTTATACAATAGACTGCAAAAAAATGTGTTTGCCAACAAATATAACAAAAGAGAATATATTCCAATGACGTCAGAGATGCACAGACATTAAAGTACACAATTACATCATATCCATGACAGACATGCCCGCCAGGGTCAAATGTCAATTTGAAGAGGTGGAACCCAAATCATACTACTGATAACAAATGGAATTATTTCTCAACTTGGCTTGGTGCAGATTCTACATGGCGACTATGACAGGACGCCCAATGTGTTCACAGAAGGATTAAAAAAGAAGAATGTCAATTTAAGGTGGATTTCTTCAGGGAAATTTTTTAAAATTAGGGATCAACATACAAAACGAATCGCGAACTTTTGGAGAACAGTGGCAAAGGAAAACAACTCAGAAACTATGAAGAACATTTAAATGAAAGAATTATGACAGGAAACCGCCCAATAATATGGAATGACAATTGATTTTAAGAATAGAGGCTACTCCTTACTATAGCATGAACATTGCAAATTCACGAAAAAAGAATTACACTAAGTCGAAAACCCAACAGCATCCTCCATATATATATATATATATATATATTAATTTACAGTACTGGCCAAAAGTTTGGAGCAGTAACCTGTCTAAAGCGTGTTTTATGCTATTTCCTGGAATTTCCAATTTTTTCTTATAATTTACAACAGATTCATTTAGCCAATCAAATTAACACAACTTTAGATTTACAGACAACACATTTTCACATAAAAAGCACTATCATTATAGTTTGAAATATGGTCCGTGGTAGTTAAATTTCATAAGCAAAGTGTGCTTAAATTTATATCTTGTACGAGAAAAGGTACAATTATCACGCTATAGCTGTTAGAATGGGCGTGTTCCTCACAATGAGAGAGTCACAGCCAAGGCTTACCTCAAAATAATTCAGGAGAAGTTTCCCAAGTTTATGCAGCTTCGCGGAACATCTGTACTACAACAAGATGGTGCTCCTTGCCACAACGCCAAAGTTGGATTGCCTCACAAGACTTTAGGCTGCTTGAGAACTGGCCGGGAAACTCCCCAGACCTCAATGTCATAGAAAATTGCTGTCATCAAATCAAAAACTGTCTGAGGAAGCGCCAATGCACATCAATCGGCGATCTGAAGGAGCAAATTAAAGTGGTATGGTGCACAGAGATTGCTGATGATTGTTGTAGAAAGCTAGTCAAGTCAATGTCAAATCGCATTGCTGCGGTTCTGGCCAATAATGGCGGACATACAAAATATTAGTGAGTTTTTCTAAATTAACAATTTACTTTTTACACTGTGTTATCATATTGTTTCTACATTGCGTTTTTTAGTGTAAAATACAAAAATTTCTAAATTTGGAAAGTGTTCCCTAACTTTTGGTCAGTAATATATATATATATATATATATATATATATTGTAGCAGTGGTCTGGCCCTTCGATTAAATAACAAACATGGACTGTTCTTAATTTATCGTAGTGCCTCCATTTTTTATTTAAATTTTGTAATTCGCCACCACGTGACTTCTGTCACCAGTTTAATATTATTGTTATAAATGAGATAATTTGCAATAAAATTTTTGGTTTTGCTTTGATTGGTTGCTTATTCATTTATTCTAAACTATCAAACGAGCTAAATTTGTTTCATTTTGATGAAGAGCTGAAAGTAGGTCTGAAGGCTGATAAGGGCATCGCCCTTACAATTTTATGTCTGGTTCTTCCCTGATCGGTAAATTAATGGCATTGCTTAGATTCAAATTAATTTCAATGGTTGTGATGATGCACTCCAGCTTTGTCCACGAAGGACTAGTGTAATTCTCTAATCATGGTTTTGCTCGTAATTTTTTGTCTCACATGCTTGATAAAATCAATTACAATTCTCTTACCGTTTGTTAAATTAAATTACTCATGCCACATGGTTAGTTGCTTTTGTAGACTTCCTCGCTCTCAGTTCTTACTTACAGTTGTATATTACGAATTGTACTGTAGCTGTTATTCTTTACTATTACTATAACACTAAATAAGTTGATGCCAAAATATTTAATATATATACTATATATATATATATATATATATATATACATACATATACATATATATACACATATATATATATATATATATATATATAAATATATAAATTGAGATGTAAGTACATTCTGTGTTGTTTGGATGTGAACATCTAAATATTCTATTGTAACATTTTGGAAGGCAAAATATATAATTAATATATAAGAAAATCTACCATTTTGATTTATTTTGTCATTCTAGAGATGAAGAGATGAGGTCGGAAGAAGACATCGGCACGAAGAAGAGCTTGTGACATTTGCATCAGAAATGTGGCGAGGCCTGAAGTAGTTCTTTAGGACATGCGCCATTTGATTCATTCCACTACCAGAAAGATGCAGCCTATCACGGGCTAAGAGACTGCAACTAATGTTTACGCGAATTCTTTTAGGACGGGGAATTTCAAATCAAATTTTTCAAGTTACATTGTCAAAGGAATTGTCAAGTATGATCAATTTTACATAGACATAGTTTCCATTCGTATACATGTATGACTGACTTCTATTTTGTAGTTCATTAACAGCATTTGTTGTTTCTCCATTTGTTCTGATCACATGTTGAGCTAAATATCAATGAAAATCTCAAATAGAATAGCCACTTTTTCGATAATGGTTATAGCTGAAGTTTCTGCCAGATTTTGAAAAATTTTATGTATCTTTATGATTTGGATTTATCATGCATTGAAATAATTAAGGTCACTCCCAATAACAAAAAATAATGGCTAATTTCTTAAGATTAAATTTTCTTTACAAGCAGAGATATAATCTCACACTTCACGTTTCTTAGCAACTGCTTAATTTAATGGATTGTATATTCCGGTTATATATATATATATATGTATATATATATATATATACACACACAAAATGATAGGGTTTTTTGTAATATAAGAGAAAGTCACATGTCTCTTACTGAAGAGGGGAAGTTTTGCATAACAAGCTAAATATTTAAATTTGCAAAATATTTTTGAATTTATACTGATATATTTTCTAAATGTTTGGGGTGACAGCATAATCAAAGATTTTCACTTGAAACAGGTTTAGCATTTTCAGTTGCAGGAAAATACACTTAAAATAGTTTTAGTATATTACAGCGAAATATTATTTGATTCATCCTTCGTTCAAAAAAATTTTCTTATCCCATGACTTATGGTTTTTCCTTAAATTTTCAAAGAAATAGCCACAGTCATCACACACGTTTCTAAAGTCTAACTGACAATAAATGTGTATAAACCATGAGATTTTAAATAGCATATATAAACGTGTTTTAGGTTTTCAATTAGTGTTTTGCTTGCGGGAAAAGATGTTCTTGACTCAATACAACAATACTGAACAGATAAATTAGTGTTGCTTAAAACTTGCATATACTAAAGCAAGCAATACTAATGGCAAAATAGAAACTCAACATTAATAAAATAAAGAGTTAATTAAATATAAGTACAACATTCTAGACTACTAATATAATCAGGGAAAAACTCACATATAGAAAATAGTCTTTATTTCAATGAAATTCCACCAATACGTTACAAAGATTACTTTATTTAAAGCAAACAAATTAGAAAATCAACAATACATTAAGATGACATTAGACATTAAAATGAAATATTTCAAAAAAAAATTTCACCAATTTAATCCGAAATTTATTAAGCAATTCAAAAATGTAAGTTTTCCAGAAATTTCCAATGGTTTTAGGTTAATACAGACATCTAATTCTTTAAATGTAGACCATTTTTGGCAGCGATTTTCAAATTTTGCCAATTTTGAGCACAAAAATTGCTTCTGCTCAAAAACGATTAATGGGATTCTCCAGAAACTTTGCAAAAACATTTTATATGTTATTATCTTGAATATGTTTGGCGGATGTCAAATTCACTGTTGTACTCTTGACACTGCGAGGTTTATATTATAATGATCAAATTACAAGAAAGTGGGAAAATTGACATGCCAATATTTTTTTTTGGACTACTAGAATAAAATCATACCAACAATCTGTAGTGTATGATAATAGCTATATAAAAATGAAAAAATTTGTTAAAATTTAAAGCATTCCAAAAGGAGTAGGGTTTTAGAAAAAATAATTTTACGAATTTTTCTTGATCTTTTTATTCAGCCCAAAAGTTTGCATTACTTTAATTGCAAACAATTTGACTAAGTTTGAATAGATTTGTTGCTCAGATTTCCAACAATATATAGGAGGTTGGGGGTAACTTCGGGCAAAAAAGTTTCAACCTTGCAATAATGTCGATAAATGCCTAATCCCAAGAACTAAAATATCGACTGCTTGACTTCAATGTGATTCTATTCTGCATGAGATGAATTATATATCTTTCATTCAAAGGAATTTCATGGTAGTAATAAAGAGCAGATTTTTTGGCCATTACAAATCTTAATATTTGATTACTATTGAACAGGCCAAAGTAAGTCAATTCAATCAAAAAAGTTGGTGGTTTACGACTGATTTTTTTGATATCTGAAAATATTTGGTATAGTAGAAGTAAAATTATTTCCAATGTATACACATAAATGATGGCACCCTCCAATATTAGACATAGGCTCAGCTTCATTCTAGAGATGTGAATTACGAACAAAGATTTTATCAAGTGTTCTATTACCAAAAAAAGGAAAATTTACCATTTGTGTAATTTGGAGTTCCTGATTTAGAATAGAAGTTTGGGCTTGGTTGTAATCACCACCAATAATAATTTCATGTTCCTGAAAATTCTGGAGTATATAATCCAATGCATGTCTTAAATAGAAATGTAGTTGTTTTCCATATTAAGTGTCCATTGGGAATGATATATATATATATATCCATTTATTCCACATGGTGTTTTGTCAGAAATAATCATACTTCATATAACTTCAATATCATTAAATCAATCACCTTATAATTCTAGAATCATAATTCTCTTGAAAAGTATAATTGACTAAATTGAATGAGAACACCATCATGAGAAGCATTAGAATTAAATTTTGTACGATTAATGAGTTTAATAGAATAATCGGAAACAGCAAAGCTAAAATTAGTTTCTAAAAGTTATACAATATCCGGAAAATTGAAGAATGCAGTTACAGCATATAATTCATCAACTTTTGCAAAATTGATTGAGCATTGGAAAAAAATAGACGGAACAAATGATATTCGTGAAGTGTTACATTCATTTTTATTAGCATTTCTCCTCACATTTAATCGTAATTCATTGATCTTATCGACTTTAGCAATTTTCTGTCAGCACGATTGTCCAAAAGTTGCCGACGTTTAAGTAATATAGCATTTTCAATTAATCGTCATTCAAGTGCAAAATCGGATGTTAAAAATACTTTCCTTTCAAAATTTTTTAGTATAAATGCTTTTGACAATATTTTTTTAACTTAACATGTACAACTAAAAATACTAGTATCATTTTTTGCTTGTTGCTATTGAATTTACCAAGTCGTCTAATATCAGTTTGGTTCATTAATAAATTCTCTCATGTTGTGTTAAACTAGACAGCTTCCGTAAACCATTTATTTTGATTGATTCAATTGTGGGAAACGTAAAAGCTGTGATCTTTTTTATACATACAATATTTTTACATCATCAAAAAAAATCAAAACCGAAAAATAGCCAGCTTGAAAGTTTATAATGGTATGGTGATCAAATACTTATGTGTGATATGTCATTTAAGCTGTCCAAATTCTTGTACTCAATGTTTGTCATGCAAGAAATGGGTTCATTTTCAATGTGCTGGTATTAATAATCCTAACAATGTCATAAAATTCTGGTGCCCCAAATGTCATCCACCTACAGCAACTTCTGATCAGCTCTCACTAGTAGGAACAAGTCTCACTCAAGATTTTGATAAACTTAGACTGAGTGATTCAATTTCATCTGATAATCCTTGTAGTTCCGAGCCACCTCATCACGGTCTTCCTTCTCTTATCGAAATTTACAAATCTCATGTTCCAACAATCCGCTACATCCCAAAAAGTGTTCGCTTAGAATGGTCTCGTGTCCTTGTTTCGTTACTGAATGGCTGTCTTTTGAATCTTAACGAAGAAAAAAGCCGGATAAAATTATTTGCTGTTTCTAAGTGCATCTTAAGAGCACCCAAAAGGGGTGGGCAAAAGTAGAAACCCACTTGTTGAAATGATAAAAAATAGAATCCAAAGATGGCGCGAAGATTATATAGTGAATCTTCGGAAAGAAGGTGTTGATCATTCCATACAGAGACCATCAAAAGATGCTTCAAGTCCTATTCAAATTCGAAAGTCGCTTCAGCTCTGTGAAGTTGGACAGTCGGCCGCACTGCAAAGTTCTTAATCTCAGAGGGTTTAGCTCATGACACTATCGAAAATGTCAAAAAGCTGAAAAAATTACATCCACTAGAAAATTCACCAACAAAGTCAGTTTCAGAGTTCCCGGCATATCAAGTGGATTGTGATACTGTCCTTAAAGCTTTAACAGCTTTCCCATCAGGCACTTCATCTGGTCCAACTAAAATATATCTTGAACATTTTATTCATGCAATTAATTGCAAGGTTGCCGAACAATCACAGTCTTGTTTAAATATAATAACTCTCATGGTTAACTTTCTTGCTCGCAAAGGTGTTCCTGACTTTCTAACACCTTTTCTTTGGGGTGCTTCTCTTACTGCATTGACCAAAAGATTTGACAGCATAAGACCAATTGCTGTTGGAGAAATTTTCCGTCGCCTACAGCAAAATGCATTCTACGTTCATGTCAAAATGATGCTTTGGAATTTCTAACCCCTCACCAGTTAGGTGTCGGAATTAAAGGAGGCGCAGAAGCAATTACACATGCTACTGGAATCACCATGAAAAAACTTTTGCGATCTATCTTCTTCAGGTATTCTTCAAATAGATTTTGAAAACGCATTTAATAGTTTAAGTAGAGATTTTATGTTAAACCAGTTAAAAGAAAGACTTTCTGGGCTTCATGCGTTTGCAAAGTTTTGCTACCAGGAACATAGTTTTCTTTTTTACAAAAATAAATGCATTTTAAGTCCTTGTGGTGTTCAGCAATGAGATTCTCTTGGACCTCTCCTTTTTGCAATTGGTATAATGCCTATTCTAGATTCTATCAACAAAAATGTTCCAAACTTAAATCAGCATTCTTGGTTTCGGGATGACGGCACATTTAGAGGGAATGAAAAAGAGCTCTTTAAATTTATAAACATCTTAAAACCGTTTGAATCCATTTCATGTTTAAAAATAATACTTGAAAAATGTGAAGTATGGTGCAATTCTGAGTTCAATTCTATTGATGGTTAAATAACTCGGAACAACTCCAATGGAATTGAGATTCTAGGGTCAATGGTTGGTTCAAACCAATGCAAAGCTGCTCATATGCTCAAACGTGTTAATAAAGTTAAGAGAGTTCCTGATAAATTAGATAGGCTTGAAGACCTTCATTGTGCTTACAGAATTTTACGAACTTGCTTAGGTTTTCCTCAATTAATTTATTCCATTTGCACATGTCCTTCCCCTGAAGTTGAAAGTGCTTTACATGAATTTGATTCTGCCCAACGTGATTCTTTTAAATTGCTTGTTGGCTCAGTATTATCTGAATCTGCTTGGAAACAAGCTGGGCTTCCAACATCATTATCTGGCATGGGCAATCGTCATATTTCAGAGCTTCACAAATCAGCTTATGCTGGGTCATTATTTGCTTCAGCTAAGTTATTGAGGGATCTCACCAGTATTGATCTACTCAATCTCCCTGAAAATAAATGCCTTATTGATATGTCCAAAGAACTTCAAACTTCTTCTCCAACTCTACAAAATCTTCAACGATCATTTGACAATGAAAAGTTCAAAAACCTTATTTCTAATGCTTCTTCTCTTTGTGAGAAAGCGGTACTTCAGTCCCTTTCATTGCTATATGTCGATTCTTGGTTAACAGTTGCACCAATAAAGAAACTTGGCCTTCACCTTCGACCAAAAGAATTTCGCGTTGCTGCCCGCTATCGTCTAGGATTACAGTTGAACGCAAATTCCAATTCTGTTCTTCTGGTGTTCAGGATATATGGGGTGATCACGCAGTCTCTTGCAATGGTAATGGTGATAGGATTAGTAGACATGATCGTTTACGCGACAGCATATATTCTATTTGTAGTTCTGCAGGATTGTCACCAGCATGTGATAAAAGGATTTAATATCAAATAGTCTATCACGCCCTGGCGATATTTTCCTTCCTTCGTGGCTTGGCGGCCAACCTGCTGCCCTAGATGTCACTGTAACTTCTTCGTTGCAATCATCAAATTTGCGTCATGCATCTTCAGAAGCAAGTTTCAGTATAAGCCAGGCAGAAGAGAGGAAATATCAAACTCATGCAATTTAATGTGAAAAAGAATAGATTCTGTTTGT
>CABFPE010000072.1:1607974-1621153 GCA_900660155.1 Hofstenia miamia | reverse complement strand
TTAATGTGAAAAAGAATAGATTCTGTTTGTCCCCCTAGCAGCTGAAGTCTTAGGAGGATGGTCAAATACTGCCATTAAAACAATGTCAAAACTTGAACAATGTCGAAGTGCCACTTATACTAGTTTTTCTAACTCGCTGGGTTATCTTATGCAAAACTTGTCAGTTACTCTTATAAAAGGCTTTTGCAACATGATGTTGTCAAGATCCGATTTCTACATTTTTGAAGAATAGCTGCTCTAAAATTTTAGGTTAATAATGATTTCAGGCAACACCCAAGAAGGTTTTACTTTCAACAGAAAACTCAAGAAAAACCGTGCCATGCTTTATTCTAAAACCACAAACGGCGACAGCTCTGTTGAGTTTGCCATCCGTGGGTATGTGTGGTACTATCATGAGCATGTGCAGGTAGAAAGAAACATGTTATACAATCAACAACTTCTTATAGAAAACAACATTACCAGTTTTTCTTTAAATGATTAAACATTTTATAATTGTACAATTATTTACAAAAGAATATTCTAATTTAGTGATGGTTAAAAATAAATGTAATTAATTTATTTTGAAGTGTAATATGTAGCTAGTAATGTATCAATTTGTAATATTACTGATTTTGCCATGATCATGATTGAAAACAGGGAGCTGGATAATCTGCAGATTGGTAGGATTTTGTGATGATTGTTGACTTAGGTCTTTTATTTCTTTTTCAGATTGGCTGAAAACAATGTAAGTTTGGATAGTTGATCAAAAATTTTTGGAATGTCATCTTCAATGTTTATAAATTCCATAGAAAGCTTATCTACAAACTGAAACATGCCGAGAATGCCTTTATCAACATAATTTGTTAACACAGTCGAAAGTAATGTGTCAAAATATCTATTCAAGGCTTCGTAAATCCAGTTCATTGTTGATTGAGATGCACTTTTGCATGGCAGTTAAAACATGTGAACATTGCAGAAATATTGCCAATAGATTCATTGCATGTAAAACAAAGATTATATATGTTCGACCATTGCAGTTTGCTATTCCACGTATAATGTTCGACCATTGCAGTTTGCTATTCCACGTATATATAGTTGTCTACATGTGCTTTAATTTCAATTAGACTAAGTGAAAACGTATTTATTGGTTACTTCAAAATTTAAAGTTTATTAGTTCTAAAATAATGTTAAATAAAAAAATGTATGTCAAGCAATGAATAAATGAAATGCTAACAATTTTAGATGTACAGAATAGATTGGGTGAATGACTAACCTGGTAATTCTAAGAATAAGTACGCATAAAAATGCTTCAAGCCTTATTTGTAAGGTTTACTTTGTGTGCAGGATTAATACTTACTAAAAATTCTAAAAGGTTTAAGATTACAGAATTTAATAATTGGGTCAATTGATCCACTTGGCATTTTAGTGCTTTTTCAGATTTGGTATATTTAGTAAACAAATAAGAAGTTATTGTAATGGTGGTGGTCAGATATGGAAGTGGCCTGAGTGTACTCAAAGTGTTCTGAGTCCTGTACGTTGTCTACAGGCTTCGCCCAAGTTAACTCATTTATTTCAACTCTTTAGCTCATTTTCAGATTATAATGCAGGAATTACACAGATACCGTTTTACATAAAAAGAAGCTTATGTTACTCAGAATTGGAAAAGTTCAAAAAAGGCAAACCAAGTAAGTCTATATTACAGATTGTAGAACTCAGCATTTGAAGTTTCCTTTTTTGATATAGGTGTATGTAAATTAAAAAGTTCACTATTGGATATGCTTATGATTTATCTAGGCTAAAGTTGGGTGGAGAGAGGGTAGGACTTTCTCCTTTTCAATTCATTCATTGCAGTGTCAGTAAATTCCAAATTTTAATGAAAGTCATTCAATTGTTCTTGTGTTTCTTCTGAATATAAACCTTGCTTAATAGTTGTTGTCTGCAAAAGCGTAATTTCCTTTGTTTGATAATCTGCAATTTTAAAGCCAGTGTAATACATAGGCATAAAAAAATTCGCGCTAATGCTTTAATGGTTGAGCTAATTCCAAAAAAGGAATAATTCAAGCTTAAAATGCTTAAAGTTTTCAATAATTTGACAGACACGTGGCCCCTTATGAATTGAAGAAATATAAAAAACGTCTTTTATAAAAGAAAATGCTTTTTTCTGTTTATGGGTAAAGTCATTAAAAAGAAACCATATTATATTTATTTATATGGTCCCCGTATAGAGAACTTTTTTAATGCAGTTAGTTGGAATTCACTAATTCTTCAGACAAGAGAACACTTAAACTCTGTAAAATATATGCTTTATTCATTGTTTATTAAAAAATATTAATATATTTTAAATGCACTTAACTGTTTGAATTATTGGCTGCTTTTTAGCCCCTCTATGAAAAACATTTAGCCACGGTCATGTACTGTGACGCTGTATTACGTTGCTTATTCAATGCATGGCTTGATAAATAACCGAAATAATTTCAATAATATATAAAAAATATAAATATTTAACATCATTATCTAAAAAGATAAGCTACAATAACAAATATTGAGAAATTATTAATATATTAATCAAGTAATAATTTAAAAATCATGTTTGAAAATATCGCTATGCTATAATCAAGGCGGCCTTTGTTATTAGCCATGCAAAGCAAGAAATATAAATTATTGAATTTTGTGCTTTAAATATGTCCCAATGTGAAAATAAACCCGCCACTCCATAAACACTGGCAGTAGTGAAAAATATTTTTGCAATTACTTAGTGTGAATTTCAATTTTCAGCTTCAATAATTTCACCTTTGTTAATGTGAATGGCCTATTATTTAGGTCGCCTTCTATTACTCTAGAAAAATGGTTTTGGATTTATTAATAAAATCTTGTATTATTTAACAACATTTTGGATTATGGATTTTTTTGGCTAAATCTTTGCTAAACTATATATAATTTAATATATAACTTAGAAAAAAATTCCCTGAAAAAGCCTAATTTATGTTAACAACTTCATATATATATATATATATATATATATATATCTTCTAGAAAATAATTTGATGAAACACAAAGTAAACAAGTAAATTCTACAAACATGGCCCAAACATATTAATCTTTAAAAGTAGCAATCTAAAATATGTCTAACCACAATCTTTTTACTAATCAGACAATTTAAGTCCATTTTTATCGAGNTATATATATATATATATATATATATATATATGTATATATTAGGGTGGCTCTTATTTTTGAAAGTTCGAAATTTTTTGCTCTCCACTTTTAAAATGAATCCAATACCTAAAAAACCCCTCCCCGAGAAATTTTGAAATATTTTAATAACATTTAGAAGTAGTCTACTCAAGGTACAAATATAGGCTTTCAGCGTCTTATGCACTTGCCTATTATAACACATGTGCTATCAAGTGAGAAAGATTGCTCTGGTTATCAAGCAATCTACCATTTGATTGCTTGTGGATTATTGTGTTACATAAACACAAACATAACATCTCTTTGTTTATATGGTGTTAATGTGTCTGCTTACTACAAACCCAATCCAATTTTTTTTTCTGCAGGTTTTTTGCAGTTGTAACTGTGTACAAATAACTGATCGTAAAGTAATTACCACTCCTAGCAAATAAACCAGTAGGACTATTGTAATGACTGCAGCTGAATGTGCTATGCGTAGCAAAGATAGATACTGGATTATATTGCCAAAGAATTCTCTGGTGGTAAGTTACCATCAAATCGCGATGCTTTGGGTGTGTTTATACGACGTCATATTGAAGAAAAAGTACAATACTTAAAGCATCAACCAAAACGATCAGGGATCTTGTTCTTATTTGGACAGGGGTTGCTCTCATCCAGTCTTACAATCGATTATTGATGAAAGATGAAGAGCAATTGCAGTTCTTACTGCAAGTTGTTTCTGAACATCGACGCATTTACTCAAATGTATTCAAAGTAGCCCTGGTTCAACCGAAGCAATTATGAGTAAGCGTACGAAAAACGATACTGCTTTGAGCAGATATTACTCATTAGAAAGGACTGAATTGATATAAGTTGACAGCAATTTCAACAAGATTTTGGTTTAACTAGCATATGCGACATTTCACATTTTAATATGATTTTGCTTGTATTACTTTACTTTAGTGCAATTTAAGCTTAAATGTAGACCTTACCGGACACCTTAGTTAGGAATAATTAAACACATCATGAGTTTAACGGGCGAAGTCCAACATATATAATGACTTTGTAGCACTCTTATCGCTACTCGTAGATTAAGCCTACAGTAATTTTTACTGCAGCGTAAAATTACAGTATATTTCAGAATTTTAACCCTCTGGACTACCACTAAACGTTAATAAAAATGCATAAACTTTTTAATGCAATGTTTGTGGATGAAATGAATCCTATTTATGGTCGGAGAGCAACGAAAATGCAATGTTCAATTTTTATCCCCATATGAGAGCCACCCTAATATATATATATTCATGTTAGCTTGACGTTAGAATAGACCGGTTTAGATTTTAAATCATCATCAGTATAACAATAATGCGGTAATAAATTTACAATAACTACACCTTATAAATTCATATTGCATAAATTTCTAAAATAAATTTAAGGTTATAATGCTTTGTTGTCTATAATTAATAGTTGATCTTTCTTAGTTTCCTTAATAAAAATTGCTTCACCGATTGTTGCATAGTTTGATTTTAGTAGTATATAGAAATAATCTTCTCTTTCAGTATGTTTATGTAAATATATTTCTGATCTTAGCTGCTCTTTTATTCTGGTTCTTAGATGTCTTTTAGTTTCACCGATGTATTAATTTTTACAATAATCACATTGGTACTTATATATTACGGAAGAAACTACATTTTCGGAACTGGGTCTTTGTTTTTAATGATGTTCGATGTTTTAAATGCTGTAAATGTTGGTATTATTTTTTTGCTTTAGTTTGGTGTTCATTATTATAACTTTTTTCTTTACTTTAATAACTTGGTTACTGCAATAGGGAAGTTTCTAATATATACTAGTCTTAGTTTCATCAGCGTTTTCTATTTGATCTTTAGTTTGATTATTACTTAAAAACGTTTCATTTGAGAACTTCTTGATAATGTTGTGTGAATAACCATTTTTTTCTAATGTCAATGGCATCTGTTAAATGTTTATAATTTGATGATGTTAGTTTGGCACGATTAAATAATGCTTATATATATATATATATTCTCTAAATATTCACATATTTAAAAACGTGCTTTAGGAAAGGTTATTTATTCGCTGAACATACTACTTATCAATATTCTGTTGAAGATTGCAATAAACAGTCGTGAACAGGATGGACTTTTTCTCGGACATGCTGCAAGAGCAATTATTTTGTACCGGCGTAGAATAGAAATATCTAAACATAAAATATCATTTTGGATGCAACAAAAAGAGGATTTCTTTTACTGTCACATAAGTGCATGTCATGGTAAGAAAAATGAAACAGGAAGACTTGGTGAAATGACTGGTTGTTACGTTGTTTGCATTCTCACTGCACTACATTTAACACATCCGCAAATTTACAACCAGTATCAAAGAAAAGTTGAACTTCCATTTTTGAAAATTTTAAAATTTAGCTATAAAACATCACATCAATTTAAAATTTAGTTAAATTGTTGATTGTTTGTGTGCTTCCTAAAATAATGCATTTATGTACAAAAAGGACTAACTAATATCAGTTTACTAATCAGGAAAAGCATGTCCTTGAGCCATCAAAAGCGTATTCAGTACAAATCAAAACTCTTTGGTCTGTTGTTAAGCGAGGCATTTTGCAAATGAATATTTAGACAACAATGTTTCTTTCTTTAGTGCAAATTTTATTTTCAAAAAAAAGTTCACAATGAAAAAGCCTACAATTAATGTTACATTCACTAAAGTTCCAATAGAAATAGCAAGGGTTAATAAGCCAATTTTTGTCATATTTTCAGAAATTTTGAAAGCGCCTTGCAACATCCAATGTTTGTATTTACATCAATATTTTAAGATTAATTTAGTGTTATGTATCAAAATCTAAATTTGCCCTTCCTGAATGCAATGTTGTTTGTTTGAGCTCAATGGCTTTTAATGTTTTTGAGTTATATTAAAACAAGCAGGTAAAGTTTTTTGTCGGACGCCTGGTACTAAACTAGAAAATTATAAAAAAAGATTTATGCAACGAAGAATGTATTTTAATTATTAAAGTTTTATGTCAAAATAGTGATGCATTAATATCCATTTTTGTATATCCATTTTCAAATTTTTGAATATCAATATTTTGATATTTTACAGGAAATTTTAAAGCCTTTCAATTTCTATATATTTAAAGACTTGTTTCGATATTTGGCATTGCTGCCATCGCATTGTTTGGAATGAACTTCAACATGGTTAACTAAAATATTAAATTCATCCTGAAATATTCAATTAAGCAGTGAAGCATGAATTACGGTTGCAAGCTATGACAATCGGGACAGTGGTAGGTAATTTATCTAAGGAATTTAATTTAGTTTATGGCTAAAATATATTGCATCTGTTCCGATTCGCTTATATCTCATTAAAATTTATTAGAAGCCTAATTCTATTTTACCTGCGCATACAGTATTCTTATTTTGGCAACGGTTGCCTATACTAATGAAAATTTTCTATTCTCCAGTGAGGTTAAATAATTTACACCTATCAAGACAGCCACCATAAATGGAATCAATGCAGTTTTAGGAACTTCTAAAAAGTTTTTTTAATTAAACTTAGAACTGCTGTGACAATTAATAATATTGGAACTATTTGTGTCAATGAAAATTGGAATTCTTCTGTCTATTTTAGCCATTGTTTACAACAAAATGTAAGTTTTCCGTTATAATGATAGTTACTAAATATTTTTTTCGGATCTTGTCCACATTCTATTGTGCAGGTACATCCTGAATCCCCTATCAATAATTTATGTTTAAACATGATTTAAAGAATCCCTCCATAGCTTAAGCAAACTCAAATCTGGCAAACTTAGAAAGTACGTACAATTATTTCTTTAAAATTTCAAGAACTTTGCAAGTTTAACAAAAATTTGCAAGTAATATTTATGAAACATTGAATGCTTCACTAGAATATGTTCAAAAATCTTTTAAAGGATTATAAAAATTATTCAGATGTTCAATTTTTTTTATTTCTAGGTTTTTCAAATAAGCTAATGCCCAAAACACATCTTAAAGGAAAATTACAAACACTAATTGGCTCTCATTTCCAAATTGAATAATATTAAAGAAGCAATCACAAAATTATATATGATAAACCATAATTACATATCTCTGGCAAAACTAGATTTTTTTTTGAATTTGAAGTAATTATACTTCCTTTCAATTTTATGGCTAAAATATGTTGCTTTAGGTTTGATTCATTTCGATTTCATTAAAATTTAAAAGAATTCTAATGGCACTTGTGTCTATACTTGTTTTGACAACGCTTTTAATATTGATGAAAATATAGTGTGATTGAAATTCATCTGATGAATTATATTTGTTGCTATTGGCTTGTATTTTAAGACTAAAATTAAAACGTATTAGAATCCTAATGGCACCTGCTTGTTTTAGCATTGGATATCAATATTGATGAAAATAAATTGTTTTTGCAATAAACAAATAATTTTGCACTTCATCATTTGAAAGGACTTACACCATAATGATCAATGATCAATCATGAAATCACAACAAGCAATTTTATTCAAAATATCTCAATGCAGTTTTGAGAGTTTCTTAAAAGTTTTTTAAAACTTAGAACTGCAGTGACAATTAATAATATTGGAACTATCTGTTTCAATGAAAATTGGAATTCTTCTATTTTCACTATTGTCTACAACAAAATGTAAGTTTTTCGTTTTGTGTGTATTATAATTTGCCTAACAAAATATTTCCATTGAGATCTTGACTAAATTCCTTTGCGCAAGTACATCCTGAATTTGCGCATCAATATTTTAAATTCAAATATAGACATGAAGCATTTTCCATTTTTTTAAAAATTTTTTATTGCTTCTTTAATATTATTCAATTTGGAAATCAGAGCAAATTATTGTTTGTAATTTTCCTTTAAGATGTGTTTGGGGCATTAGCTTATTTGAACAATCTAGAAATGAAAAAATTTGAACATCTGAATAATTTTTATAATCCTTTAAAAAATTGTTGAAGAAATCATAGTGAAGCATTCAAAGCTTCATAAATATTACTTGCAAATTTTTGCCAAACTTGTAAATTTCTTGAAATTTTAAAGAAATAATTGTATGTACTTTCTAAGGTTGCCAGATTTGAGTTTGCTTAAGCTATTGAAGGATTATTGAAGCTCATGTTTAAATATAAATTATTGATGGGGGATTCAGCATGTACTTTTGAAATAGAAGTCTGATTGACTTGAAATTTTGTGTGAGTGCTAAAATTCATAACATCAACTTACTGTACTAAAATCTTTTCGATCTGATTTTTGAAAATTATTTTATAGGTTGTTTACGTAATAAATGACCTTCAAAAATTTGCGTAATTTCAAGACCAGATATTTTTTTTCCATAAAAAAATAAGTATACACTCTTTGAGTTTGTTTTTAGTACAGGAAGTGCATATTTATAAATGGAATACCTATGTAAATTTTTATTTTAAAACTCTCAGTCAATTTAAAGTTATTGACCGCACCACAATATCCTTCAAATAGACTGGTTTGTTTCGTAAAAGCAGGACCAGACAGTAAATTTTGAAAATTTCATATTTTTTTTAAATTTTCATTCATTTTTAAACAAATAAACAATTAAAACTTAACCTTAAAAAGAAAACATGGCGTTTCTTTCTTTTAGTATAGGACCACCTTAAGGAAATGGTTGTACAAGCTTTTTAATAAGCACCACCGTAAATGACTAGACATTTTCGTGACTCTCCTTATTCATTTTAAGCTATTTTACTTTAAGAAATTACCATAAGAATGAATAAATTTAGAGTACGTAGGTAATCATTCAATATACGCAACTAATATTTTATTTGTGGCAGCCTGCTATTACTATTTTAAAAACGTTTTTGATAAGTTTTGCCATTTAGACATAAATTACTCTTAGAAATTGCTCATTATGAATAATCTGGAAATTCAAAAATTCGTTTTCAATATTAAGTGTATTATTCATTGCAAAGAATTCGGCAAAATAATAAAGTTAAAGATTTAGGTGATAACGAGTGAATTACTATTTTATTCACTTGTACATTTTAGTAATCCTTCTTAAAAAAGCACTAAGATTTAAGAGATCTGCAGTTAGTAGTCTATGCATTGAATTACCACAGCAAAAACCAGAGAAAACATTTTAATTGTGAGTGATATATTTATTTCATCTAGAGCAATTGGTGCTATTTTCAGAGCAGCTATTGCTTGTCATTGCTAATATATTTTGATTAAGAATAAAATTGAAGAACAAAAATTATATCCAACAATTCAATTTGGGAAGCAAATAGTTATTAAAATGATCTCAAAATTATTGAGATTGTTTCTTAACAACTTATATCAGCTTCACTACTCACTTTAAAATAGAAGTCACAAATATTTATCACAAAATGAAACAAAAATCGTTTATGGAAATGTTTGCACAAGTTCGTTTGATAAACACCAGAGTAAATGACTAGGCATTTTTGTATAACAAAAATTCCCAGGTGCAATGTTTTGTGAAGATATTAATTGAAAGGCGTTTGCAATTGCAAACAATCCACAATCACGATTGTAGGGTTGTCTTTGACTTAAAATCATGTTGATGTTTCTACGATTCACGCTCGGGCATAGCTCCTCAAGTTGCCGATATATATCTTCATGGATTATATCATTCAATGAATTATAAACTGCAACTTCTTCCCCTACTCTAGCAGTTACAACCCAATGACCACGTTCAGAGTCCCCACAATGCAAAATTTTCACAAAATTGCATGGGATTTCTTCAAAGCTGCTCAATTTTTTCAAGCATGATTGGAAGCATATGCCCTGCTTTCTGTCAATCAATTTTTGGGAAGCATCAATAACTCTGTGACTCAGCCATCCATTATTAATCTCTTTGCTGAGTAAAGATATTTCATCTAAATATTGTTCATTATTTTTTTTAAAAGTTGCAAAATTGGGAGGGAGTAGTTATTCATTAAAATTTTTTTTAAATATTAGAGTTATTAAGAAATGCAGAATTAAAATATTTGCAAAACATATAATCGAATAGAGCATATTGTTTATGTAGTTTTATATGTTTAAATACTTGCTAAAATATATTACATAAGAAGAAATAAATTTCGAAATCTTTTATGCCATCTAACGTAATTTACTGTAAAATTCCAACAAATGAAGATTCCTGTTAATTACGAAATTGTATAAAGATTTATTTCATTTTGTCACAACTGGAATTCAATAACAAATAATCAAGCAACATTTATTATTTCGTAGGTTTCTTGGAAAGTAATAGATCATAAAAGTGTCCATTTTTCTTCAATACTGAAATATCCCAATTACAATATATTATTTCTCCATAAGATGATATGAAAATTTTCAACATTTTTTATTCTATTATTAAGAGGTCCTTTGAAGTGGCCCTTTCCAACTTCTAGAAAGAATGCAAGTTTGAATTAGCAAACTACCAAAATTTGAAAATATTGCAAACCTTACTCACTGCTATATTTACTATAAAACAAATTGAGTTAAAATACACATAATTGATGCTGAAATAAATTAGTTAAATAAAGAAAAATTTCATTTTATTAAAAAAAATTAAAAATACTTACATTTTCAACTTGAAAAGAATTGCTGTTTACTGCATTTATGGCCTAAAACTCAGAGTGTGATTTCCCAAAAAATGATTTTTTAAGACATATCTAAATACATTAGTTACTAAAATTATCCGTGATAACATATGTATTGTAAATCTTGTCAATTCATTATCTACTAAAAAATGAATTATTATTGATATAGAGTTTTAGTACTAAAATTTTCACCTAAGATAAATGGTATGCATACATGAAAAAATTATGATTCATTTTTGAGCAAGTCTGCAGTAATAGAGAGTTTTCAATGCAAATATTACCTTGGATCTATTTGGCTTAATGTAAACATCCCACTCCTCTTTTGTAGGCATTTTGTGTTGTGAAAAATCTAAATTATTCCAAATATCACTATAACTTTCAGCATGGTTTAGCATATCTACTCAGATAAAGCAAAGTTGAATCAATATTTAGGATTTAGTACTATAGATTATAAATAAATGTTGAATGTCTGGCTGGGTTTGGCATTATTTCCGCTGTAAGATAATTGAAAGATGCTTCCTTGGATTGATAGGTGCATAGCAGGAGGGGATTGGTTGATAGCTGCTAGTCAATCAAAACACTGATTGCCAACATGTCCAATAAATTTAATTTTTAGTATCTTGGAATGACATATTTCTTGAGTTAAATGTTACTTGAGGAGTTTTAGCTAACTTAGTAAACTGATAGCATTCAGTTTTTAGTTTTTATCCAAAGTTCTTATCTTTATAAGACTAATTTAATTAATTGCTTGCATAAAATCAGGGAATTGCAAAGCCACTTTTTTTTAATATTAGATGTTATAATCATAAATATATCTACTGGAACTAGGCACTCACAATGCAAGCCCACTGCAGATAACACTAAAGCCATCACACTTACAAAACTGTCTGTATTTGAGGATTTCCATCATTGCTACTGATGCAGCCAGACAAGCCACACTAGGTGTATGTGCAGCCAAGTCATCAATATATTAGATCCAGATGAAAGTTTCTAGTACCAGGTTTGCCCATGAGGTGCAAGAACCTGGAGATCCACCAGAGGAATTGTCTAGACCCAGCTATACTCACTATACTTTAAACTGAATGGAGCACTGCCTCCTGCCAACTTAGCACAGGATGTTTTAGTTGTCACAAACTTGATGTGAAGGAATGTGCTACCAGTTGATCTAAATGGAATGCTGGTGTATGCAACAGTAAACACAGAAAGCTCATAATCCATTATAACCAATAACTGCTGTAGAGTAGTAGGAATACCTTGCAACCAGGTTAAGCCTGCATGTTTCAACTACTAGATGCATCCAGGTTATACATTACAATAAAGGATATTGTTAGCAGAGTTACTCTTTGAATTAATGGTGAAAAGATGAAAGTCAATTTGGTTGTGGTCAACACCATGGACAAGAACCTGCTGTACAATGTAATCTTCAGCAGTGATTTCTTCTAAGAAAATGCATGTATTATTAACTACAATGATAATATGATTTCTATTAAAGAATCTGGAGTTGATCAAGAACAAATGCAACCTGTAAATGATGCTGAGATAACACTTCAGCAGTTGGATGATTTGGTTGTTGAACTATTCCACTGGAAGCCAATTGGTTTGGAAGCTCCAGACAGTAGCTTCTAAGGAGATATAATAATTGCACCCCATAATGGCCTGTTATGTGGCATGTCATTTTCACCCCTGATGTTTGTTATTTAGGCTAAGGATGCACTAGCATCACCATTCTAAATAACTCAAAAAGACTCATCAAGATGAAACAAGACTCAGTTACTGTAATTGCAATCCCTGTTTGGCTGGAGAAAGTAGCCAGTCTCATTATCCTCATTGCCATCATGATTTGTTGGATGATCCCCAAGAAGGAGCCCCTTGTGTGAGTGAAGCCTCTCACCCCTCTCACCCTCATCTTAAAAAATGTGAACAGAAAGAATTACAAGCCACCATTGAGCAGCACTACAGCATTTTCAATTATGGATCCATCAGCATTGAGCAAGCAGTTGGTGAGGAGCATGCCATTCACACATTTACTGATAAGCCCATCCAACTACCAGTTAGGCAAGTCATCAAGAATATGTAGAGTGATTTGAGAAGATCTTAAACAATTTAATCATGAATGGTATTGTGCAGGGGAGTTGGAGCCATGTACACTGCCCCCAATGTCTTTATCAAGCAAGGCAACCATTATTGGCTATACATCAATTTCCATCTTTTGAAGGATATAACTAAGAAAGTTGTGTACCTTCTCCCTTGCATTGAAGAAATGTTATATGATGACAGCAAGTTCCATTAATTTGTGTCTCAATGTATTTGATGCCTTTGGCAGGTGCCCATGTAATTGGCTGAAATTCTAATGACTGCATTTATCACCCTGTACAGTTTGTACATAGTGGAAGTATATGGCCTTTTGGCT
>CABFPE010000072.1:1596643-1606685 GCA_900660155.1 Hofstenia miamia | reverse complement strand
AAGTGTGATCTGCAAAAGCCTCTGGGAGAAAACCTAATGTTTGGATTCAGCCTAGTCACAGAGTATGATTTCCTCCCCAACATTAATGCTGATCAAAAGGAGCATGTGATCCTGCCCATCATGATTAAGGGGAAATTTCTGAGAAAGACATCATCAACAAATAGAAAGGCATAAGGTCCTCAGTCAAATTCTTTGGAAGCTTAAGGAGCCTAGCATCAATATCCACCAAATGGCTTAATGATATTTTAATAATGATCATTGGAAAGTCAACAAGAATGGACTTGTCTATTCATAGAGCTAGAATAATTGTCTAGCAGTATCTGAGTATTACAATTTTGACCTGGTGAGGTGAGTGCACAAGTGATGACACCTAGGAATCATTCAGAACAAAGCCACCTTCAATGCCATGTATTTTATTATCACCATTACATTTGATGTGTTAGACATTATATACAATTTGAAACTTGCTTACTCAAGAATATTTGCCACTTTTCAGAGCAACAAGTTCAACTTGAAAGTATGATCACAGAGCTCCCTAACAAAGTCATGCACATCAACTTCAAACAGCTCACAAAGGACAACTACAGGTACTAATATCATTCACAGTATATATCACAGTATATGACCAGATAATTCCTACAATAAGCACCACCTAGGGCATTCCTGAGAAGAATTGGATATTGAAGTTGAGGCTGATGTGTAAACTTGTGCCAATTGAGGCCCTCAGTTCAAGAGCAGTCTAATGGGTGAAGTTACAAAGCAACTTAAAATCTTGTATGAGACCACTATTGTCTAACACCCAAAGACAAATGGTTTAGTGGAGCAGCTCAAACAAACTCCCATTAATCTCATTTGAGCCACAGTGTTATGAGCATTTGGAAAGAATTGGAGGCAAGTAATTGAAATGATCAAGTATTTTTATAATACATATATGCACTATATGACTAGAGTCACCCCCTTCAAAGCTATGTTCAGAAAGGAATCTGAAATGTCATTATCAATGATGTTTCCAAACAACAATGGGCTAACCCCTAGTAACTACATTAATAAAATTATGAAGGAGTTGCAATTAATTCACACAACTGTATGTCACAATACTAAAATGTTGGTGCTCTAACAACAGAGATCATTTAATAAAAAGTTTACAAGAAGGGCACCTTTCATTTACAGAAAACAATCAAGTTAAAATGTTAGCATTTAAATGGCACATCCTTTTGTAGTTGAAAAAGTCCTTGACCACAATAATTACATTTTAAATAATGGTAGGAAGTTTGACTTCCAAAGGTTAAAACAAACTATTAAAGATATTCATTCTGTTGTAATTATTGACAATAATGGGTTCACACTAGTTAATATTGGAAAAGATTCTTATTATAAATTTAAAGACCTTGTTTACATAGACCAGGAAGTTTTTGATGAAAATATTGTACCTAATAAAAATGAAGTTGAGAGACACACCTGGCCCAAAAGAGTGGCCTGTAATCAAACGGTGCAGAATCCCAGTGTTTATGATCTCAGTCTAAGCTACATGCTTAGTGATGAACACCCAAGCACAACAAAATATGTCTGAGAAAAATGGAGAAACATAATAGAAGTTCATCATCCTCAGCAGAGTCCCAGATGCCAAGTTCCAGACTTCGCAAGGAGCAACAACAAAAGATGTCAAGGGTGTTGAAACTTGATTCCCAGCCAATGAGGCAACAATTAGTTCATCTGCTGCAGTTGGCACCTTCAACATCAGCAATGCCAGAATCTCACATAAAGGAACAATCAGCTTGGCAGGCAAAGAAAATATTCTTGATGAAACTATGGATACCACAAGTAACTTTGTAACTAATTTAGATCAATTACAACCCTTTTTAAGGGTTATTCATATTACTAATATCAACCCCCTGAGTGATTTGGGATCCTCCCTAACCACTAGTTGCACAACCCCTCTTTTACTATAAGTCTCTCATAAATCAGAGAACCAGAAGAAATGAACGTTGTAAGTTGGAGTGGAAGTTGTACATCTCTATTTGATCACACCAGCTCAGGTGACTGAGATCATCTGATCAGGGATGTCTAAGCACATGGCAAATGAGATACAGCAACAGTACAATGGAAAGAGCCTGGAATTCTTCTTAGATGTCATACCACTAGTAATTGATACCAAGAGTTGCCTCAAAGTGAACAATACCATCTGCTATGATTTGCATATGCTAGCAGGCCTAAGCTGTCAGTATTGGAGGAGCACTATCACACAATGCATGATAGAGATTTTTGATATCAAGTCATGTTGAAATTAAAAAGATTGAGTGTGTCAATATTGACTTTAAGAACTTGCTAATCATATATTTCTTCCAAATAGGGAAGGTGCAGCAAAGTAATATCATAGACAGATCAAAATAGCTTATCATCTCACTAAATTTGAGAGAGTCAAACTGGTGCCTATGCTACATGAGAAGTGGCAAGAATTGTTGCCAGATGAAGTAGAGATGCTCTACTTTAATATAGGAAGACTTTCTTGTCATATATAAAAGTGAGTACCATACAGCTAACACTATACTGCTAATATTTCCATCACTAAGCTGATTTATACTCATCTACTTCTGTGCAGAAGGATCCCAACAAACATGATGATTGTTGACCATTGCCTTATACTGAATACCACCATGCAGGCCCAGACATTGGAATTACTGAATTCTGACAACCACCTAATGAGCATCATGGACCTCCACATCAGTTTTGCTTTCTCACAATGCCAAACATTATTAGATGAAATTGCAGGAGTTTGGGCAAGTCTTAAAACTAAAATGCTGTTTGAAGGTGAGTGGCATGAAATTTGCATTGCCAGCCAGTCCAGTAGCAATCATTCACATGTAAAAAATTTTATGCATGAATGGTGGGAGCCTTTAACACTGTTGGCAAAGTTAGCAATATTATTATTAGTAATAATTTATTCACCTGCCATATTAATCTTAATATCTTTACTGAGACACTAAAATGGTATGTATTGCACCACCTGTGACACTTAATTTCTTTGTTTCACCAAGTCCCATGGGCTTTTGTGCATACATCTATGGATTAAATAGAGCATGGGCTCCACCCATACCTTCCAGTGCCTAATGGAGCAATGCAATGAAAAATCAGGCTCTTTTTAACTTGGAGGCACATGAATATCCATAGTACTTGTACAGTAAGATCATGGAGACCCAACATTGAGCCCAGCACCAAGATAAAGTTACTAACACCACCATTCTGAAACAAGTGATGCAAACATCAGAGCAGTTCTTCTCTGAAGAAGAGCTGTTATTGTCCTCTGCTGTTCAAGTAATGCTCAAGACATTGGAAATCCTCAAAATGGTGAACTTAGAGAAATTTGGAAATTTGGCTGAGCAAAGGCTGGTCATGAAGTCATCAATTACAGTGGAAGAATGAATCCTCATGATCAATTAATCATCAGAAATGGCTGAAATCAGTGAGCTGACAATCCAAGGAAGCAGTATGGTGAAACATTGGATAAGGACATGGTCAGCCTCATCAAGATCTTTCTCATGGAGATGCTCACCAAAACTGAATTATTTGTACTCCAATTACCTGGCCAACAACTAGCTCTAGATGTTGAGTACACAATTGTCAAACTTTTTATTGGCAAAAAGGAGGTGGGAAACTTAAAGAGCTGCAGATTAGGATGTAAATTCTGGAATTTGATTGATGCCAGGTTTATCAGCTAACCAGCAACCATAGGCAATGGCATGTTAGGAAAGTTAGTTATTTTTGCCAAGATGGAAGACCAAATTCAAATGGTCAATCTACTATGCATAATGCTGCCTTGCCTCAAGGTGCTGCTAATACTCCCCACCTGGAAAGTTAGAAAAAATATTCTTGTCTCCATCAAAACTACATCTAGCTGAAATTATGTCAGTGGCACAACAGTGGTCTATGCCAATGCCAAATCAGATGAATATCAAATAGCCTAGTGTCAATTAATTGAGGGTAATAATGCAGAAAGAGTGTGCATCAATAGTAAACTTACTCTAGTTGACCTATGCAAAAGGGGACAGCCTGTCAGTATTCAAGATCAAGCATGCCATATTTCAGCTTGGTCCCAGAGTTCTTATCCTATTTGCTGGTGCTGGCCGCCTCACATTGATAGATAGTGTGGAAATGATATTGAAATATTATGATGTCATGAAACATGGTGAAATTATTATTATGATCTGAGCCAATGTTACTGACCTGGACACCATGACCCAAGACCAAGTAGCATATTATGCCTCCATCTTCTTCAACAAGGTCACTCCAACTACCTCACTAATTTCTGTTTTTATGCACTTTTATCATGACACAGACATTTAGGAAGAAGATGCAAATACCAGTGATGTTGATGCCACTATGATGCTTCAAATGACTGTCAAAGGCTTCTGTCTATATCAATACTTTTACAACATTTTCACTTGGACTTTAACAACATCCACATCTGATGCATCATTAGTGAATGGCGGCTCAAAATGTCAATAATGAAGCAGAAAGAAGTAACCTATCAGGAGGCCATCATGCAAATCACAAAAAGAGCTCACTATGAAGGTGTCAAGAGTTTTGACAATGAATTAGCTGCTGAAATTATTATTAACTTAAAATTAGTACCCAACATTTAAAGTAAGCAAGGAGGGATGTAATGTCACTCAGGGAATAATTGGGGTTTCTATATTTAATAGTTTGTGCCTATTAGGCTGATGCAACTATTAGCAAAAGCCTAGGGTCCCAATTAAATGAATAGAGCTTTGGTTTTGGTAACCAAGGTAATCAGTAGTGACTATTAGCAAGAGTCTCCTTAGTTAACACCAATATCACCTTATCTTATTATATATATATATATATATATATATATATATATATATATCAGTTAGTGTGTATTATATTTACTGTTTGTAAATAGATTATTTGATTTATTTATGCTTAATTTGATTTATTTGATTTACTTTGTGATTCTCCTCATTTTTAATATTAGTCATTCAACTTCAGTGCAGTAATTTGACTGTCCCCTTGATTTGAATATCATGTTGCTTAATTTAAACTTAGGTCATTAGGGAAAATTATAAACAATTTGCAGGTAAAAATCTGTTTGCATAAAATTCTAGGGCAAGCTCTTACTCATACAGCTACAATCAACAAGCTTAGTTCAATACTAGTGTTATCTTTTCTCTCTCATATTTAATGTTATCTTGAAATGATAATAATTAGAGAGTCTTTAGCAATAATTTGGGAATCGTGGGCAAATGGAAGTGAATATTAATGACCTCTTCTTACAACCTAAATTGCAGCTCATTAAGTTATGGATAGGTATACAGTTAGTGAATAAAAATTTTTTTTTGTTTCAATTCATTTGTACAAGAAACAATGAAACATTACACTGTGATTAAATCATGCCTGTTGGCCTGCACAAATGCATGGTAACTACATTTATATTGTTTATTATTTATTTTAGGTCTAGGGATAATAAACTTTATTGAGATAGTGTAGCATTTTCTCAGGGATTATAACTCATTTGTATTATTAGTGGTCAATATGAGAGATTTCAGTGCTATCTTTTTACATTATAATCCATGTGTTAATGCTTCTTTTTGAATGGTCACTGGCTTTTGAGTCATCCATTAGTGCATGCTTTACTTAATTTGAATTGTTAAATTGATGCTTGATTGTCAGCCTAGCACTATTTGGTCTCTGTAAATACTTACCTTTGTTGTAAGTGTTAGATCTGATTCTATCAGAATTTTAATTTAAGTTTTGATTTCCCAATAATCAGTTGTATTGTTTTTTATTAGATATTTCCCAAACTGCTGATTCACTAACCTTTTAGATATAATATATTTTTTCCAAATTGGCCCTTACTTTTTTGGTTATCTTATATTGTTTTTTCTTATTATTTTATGTTAATGTTTAACATGTATAGTAGTTAAATATAGGGCACCACTTCAGATACAGCAAAGCTACTGGTAACTGAAACTGCCTGCCAATAATCACATCTGTACTCTAAGGGATAAAGTAGGTTTTGGGGGAGTAAGGTTTTATATTTTTTTTATATTTATGTTTTTTATATTTGCATGCATGATAACAAGCCAGTGTGCCCTTTCAACTTTCGATGAGCTGAGCATAGGGATTAGATTTTCTTAGTTCTGCGGTGGCCAGAGCTCATATCAACTATCAGAAGAATTACAATGATCTTTCTTCTCTGGGAGTATACAATTGGTCCACATTACTTCATTAAACTGCAAGTAAAAAGAAAATTGCAGTTTCTTATTCGTTTGTTATTTGTTTAGTTAGAATGTTCCAATGTTCAAGGAAGTCCCTCAGGAGAGAACATTCTACAATAGATAATACAAAGTGACACACATAGAGCAGCACCATTTGTTTTCTATTAGGGAACACTTAGTTTATGATGGATCTTTGGCGTGATGCCGTGTGGAATTGGTGAACACAAATCTTCTTGGAATTTTTTCATGATTCATAATTATTAAAATTTAACAAAGCATACATAAAGCAATCAATTGACTCATCTATTAGGTTTTCGGGTTAATTAGTGATTAATAATTAGGACGAAACTACTTTTTTGCTTTAGTATGGTGGAAACATCAGACAAAGCACTTGACACCGGTGGCAAATGCATTGCATCAATTGGGGAAGCTCCGTATTAGGGAATTTTTTTGTTAGGGAATACAATATATACATTTATATAAATAGTGTGATGATACTGAAGCAGTCAACAAACGCAAATTTACGAATTTGTAATATCTAATAAGTTATGTTAACTTGAAGTAATTTTCTTCATGCATATCAAAATTATCATTGTAGAAAATATTTCGCAAACTTAAATCTCGCAATTTTGACCTTTTAGTTGCATAATTAGGGTCTACATTTTAATTAGGCTTATATGAACTTTAGATGACATCTTAAAAGCTCCAAATTTCGAGCTTTTTAATTTTTAATATATATATATATATATATATATATATATATATATTTTTATATATTGTTCTTTTGGAAGATTTTTAGAAAACTTGTAAATTTCAAAATTTTAAAATTTGCGATTCCATCATTTGCACAATAGGCTCAAAGTTACAGAAGTATAGACCATTAAAATAATCTTTTTTTAACAAACTCCAAATAATTAAAAATCGTGATTGTTGCGCCATTTTCAAGTAAAATACAGATTGTAGGTAGCAAGTTGTAAGTTTTTTATTATCCGTAAGCTAGTGTTCAAATATATTAAGTGAATACATTTTAAAATTCCTAAAATTCAGTAAGAAATTGGCAAAAATAGTACGAAATATATTTCGGGCCTCCAAACCAAAGCTTCTCAGAAATCGTAAAGTATTATTATCAACATAATTGCACTTGCCTAATAGACATATATTGCGAATATTTCAAACATTCGGTATGTAAAACTGACTTTAAATATATTAAGTGTAAAATTGGAAATAATTAACCCAAGATACTTCTACCAAACAATTAGCCAATATTGAAATTTCTTAAAATGTACAATAGAACTAATACATATAAGTTGAATACAAAAAAATTTGTTTAATTATGTTCAATATTGAAGCCAATTGTATATAAAAAGTTTGTCACACTTAGAAAATTTGGAATTAAAAATTACATAATGGGGGGGGGGATGTGACAGCAATATTATTGAATGTTTGTAAACACTTATTAATTTTTCTTTATGTGCAGACAGTGAAATTATGTTTGATTTCCCTCACCCTGTATACATGTATATGCTTAAATATTTATATTGCAATGACTTTACCTTAAGGTGCATGCAAAGCTCTATGATTTTTTCATGATTCATAGTTATTAAATTTTAACAATGCATACATAAAAGCAATCAATTGACCCATCTATTAGGTCTTCGGTTGAATTAGTGAGCAATAATTAAAGCATTCGACAACGGTGGCAAATGCATTGCATCAATTGAGGAAGCTCTGTATTAGGGAATATCTTGTTAGAGAATACAAATGATCCTCTGCCTAACCATGTAATAATCAATGATGAAAAATGGATTGATCTTGACAATCAAACATTTGAACAACATTGGTGATCCTTTGGAGATGAAAAACCTATAACTTCGAAAAATCAAATTCGTGCTGATAAGGTGTCTAGTGGGACATTCTTGACGTAATCTGTTGGAAAATCTTACTTTAAGTTATAATAATCAATAAGCAAGAACATGCATCGCAACTTTAACAAGTTTCTAGCAGGTTTACAAGTTAAATGTCGGCAAAAGAGAAGGTGTCCTTTCATTGCGTGATAATGCTACTCAACTCCGCGGCCATGTTAAAGGTGAAGTCTGAGGGGATAGATTTGAAATTTTAGCATATCCACCTTATTATCCGGACCCAGCTTCTCAGGACATTATTCTATTCATTGTCTAATTTCTAAAAGGTTTTTCTTTTGATAGTTTTGTGTAAGGCAAAATGGAAGTGAAGTGTAGCCTAGCAATGTGAAAAAATTGCGTTTATGTAGGAACTTTCTCAAACTTTCTTATTCAAGTGTCAAGATAAAACTGTCATACTAAGTAAACAGCAAACATGTCTATGTTCTCAGAGCAAAATAGCCAATCTCTGGACAAACGTTTTTCTAGAAGACCATAACTGCCATTGGATTGCATTTCCCGAACTCTTCCTCAAAATGCATGGAGAAAATTGTAGCATCTTTCCTAAACCATATGAGTTAGATTTTGACTCTAAACCTGAAATTTGGTGAATTTCTAGGCAGTAACAACCACTGAAATTGCATTTATGTGAATGTGTCTATAGTAAGTTTTCATATGTGGCCAACATCGAATATCGGGTGCACTGCACAATTATTTGAACTTAAGTGCGGTTCGATCAGACTACGTTTAAAAATTTTGCAATTTAGGGAGGTTACAGTTATAGCTGACAGCATCCAGTTATTTAAGGACTGCAGATCAATGATTTATAAAATACACGACGTTTGGTTTGAATCTCTCGAAATGCCCTCTTCTACTTGGGAATACCCATCATACAGAATAAATGAAAAAAGATCAGTAAGTGATGCAGACTAATGTACCTCTCTTTACCTGGATAACATTAACGAATTCATTGTTATTCGATCAGTGGAAAGCAGCCTTACTTAAATTTGTTGCAAATAGGCATTTTAGATTTTTGATATTTTTTGAAATTTTTTACTTTTAGTAACTTGCTTTGTATCATAGAAAGTCTATGGTGTCTAGGCTTACAATACTTTACTTTAACTAGGGCAGTGTGTGTAATCAGTGGGGTGCGCAGGGGGGGACGTGGTGGAATGTCCCCCCTTTCAGCTTTCCAAATTTGATTTTAAATGGATAAATAAAATTTTTTCGTAAAAATTTGAAAAATTTAAAATCTAGGATCGTGAAATGCATTTTTTAGGGTCTATTTTCTCAATATTTTCAGAAAATCCTGCGTACGCTCCTGAAGGTAATCGGTAAAAATACGGACGGTTAGGTTATCGATAATTCTTCCAGGAATTTTTCAAAATTTGTGTTGCTTCATAAGAAATTCGATGCATCTATAACTCACGAACTAATGAGGATATTTGAAATCTGAAAAGCCCTTTGGCGTGATACACATTGCGCCTGAACGGTACTCAAACTGTTTTTCTTCACAAAGCAAACAATTTTAGGGTAGTTTCTTCAGATGGGGATTACACGGCATCATTATTTAAACAATATATATATAGAAAAAAATTGAATATTTTTTGCAAGAATCGGATTTATAATTCAAAATATTATTCATATATGTATGTACTTCCTGTACAAGAATAAGTTTTTTGCTCAGGTTGTTTGTTCTTGAGTAAATCTATTGGAGCAACTACTGAATTTATGTGAAACTTTATTTCTCAGCATTTTATCAAATTGTATTCTCATTGATTATTTTTTTGTAAGCTCGTAGGCAATCTTCTGCTTTGTTAATTACATCTAGAAGAGTTTTTTGTATTAATAAGCAGCCTTGTTAAATCAGTATCCCGAACTACACAAAAAGGATGCATATAGCAAAAC
>CABFPE010000072.1:1511093-1545285 GCA_900660155.1 Hofstenia miamia | reverse complement strand
AGCAATATGAGAAATTCCTTTTTTGTGGATACAATCTCGTTGCATTGGCATAAATGAGGGCATTAACTGTTGACCGTGAGCTTGAGTTTGAGTTATTGAAGGACGGCAAATTTTTATATGGTTGGAAAGAGATTTCGTATTGCAATCCGTCGATTTTAGAACTTTATTGCATTTCATACACTTTCTATTTTGCGTTTTAATGCCGTTAATATATTCAACAAGAAAATGCTCATAGACTTTGGAACGCAATGCTGCTTCCTTTCGCCATTCCTGACGGATTTTATCAATTATCTGCACTATATCGCTTTCCATTCTAAAAATCTATTAATGTAAGCACTTAAAAAATATGGAAAATTTAATTTAATTAAATAGAATACTGCTACTGCATGTGTTCGACAATACGACTGAAAACTAATATTGATTATACAATTATATATCCACGTAAAAATAAAAGGACTTTTCTTAAATTAAATGCAATATACAAGCTGTATGAAAGTATTGATACTGTCTTGTAAAATTCAACAAAGGAAATGAGGATAACCATGCCACACAAGCACCTATAAATTAAATTGTAAAATTTAAAATTATTAAAATAAGTAAAATAGGCTAATCTAGATTCTTAGATATATCACACATTTTAAGTATTTCATTAAATTGGTTTTCACTCCGAAACTGAATGCATGCAAAAAAATTATAAATTTAAAGGAGAAATGATTTCAAAATGAATAGAAAACTTCAACTAAAAACTCGGAAACGCATTAATACTCGATCGAACTCGGAATTTTCTTCAAAAAATACTCGAACTCAAACTTGAAACATAAAAACTCGAACTTGGTCCAAGTAACTCAAACTCGACTCAAAAACCCTGACACCATCTAGCAATGAAATATTTTTGACAAGCTAAATTGAATGAATTTTTTGACGAAATTTTCATATTTGCTTTCCAGGTTTAGGGCAAAGTGATATAATTGATGACAATAAATGTTTTTGACAAAACTAATTTGAGCAAATTAATTTTTTGACAAAGTCTTTATTTTTCAGGCAAACTGATGTATTTGCTTCTGTTCATATAGTTATGACATGTTCATTGTAACAATGTTTTAACTATGCAACACTCAGTATTAAAGAAAATAATTTATAGATGTAAAAGCCAACACTTGGGTATAACATTTGTATAGACATATATGATTTATATACATGTCACAGAGGCTCAATTTAGTATACAAGCACATGTTTTGATATAGTGACTAATTTATATGGCTAATTTCATTACACCTTTTGTTAATATCCCTGGCTATATCACATTTTATGCATGCTTACACTCATTTGCATACATTGGGTTTACCTCACACTTGTGATAATGACTAATATTTTTCCTATCCATAAAAATTCTTAGTGTTTCAACTGTTTACAGTGTACAATGTTTAACACACTTCTAACATTATATGTAAAAATCTGCATTTTCATTTTGTTGTAAAAAATTTCATATGTTTAATTCATTTTCACAAAATTGTGAAAAATATTTGTCATACTTAAAGATACAATCACAATAAAAGCAAGCTACATTTTCAGAAAGAGTAAAAGATGGGGTTATGCATAAAAGTGACTTAGCATTATAAACATTAAATATAGACTCACACTTTTAAAGTAAACATGGTTTTTAAGCATAAAAGCGCAATTTTGTTTCCTAAAAATTATACATGGGACATTATTAATATATTTTATACATACACACACACATGTGTTTCAATATACAATATTATTATATATTTGTTTTTACATGATGATCTTCTTCTCTCTCCATTTCTTTTTGTGTTTATACAGTTTTTTTGGGTTGCACACATTTGTAGACTGATACATTATTTTCTCTACATTTGCACATTTTTCACCTTTATTTGGTTTATGACTTTTGTGTGGCTGCATACACTACATAGGTTTTTCTGCTTTCAATGTTTTGTCAACTTGCACACAGTTTTCAGCTTTATTTGGTTTATAGGGTTTGTTTTAAGTGATTGTATGCATCACACATTCTTCCACTTTTCCATCCTTTGTGTAACATCCTCTACCAGGCATTATTACTGTTGATCCTTTATTACTGTATAACATTAGTCATATTTCTGTGGGTAGGGATTTACTTAACTATATACTGCTTTAGCTTTTGTTTCTTTCTGTTAACATAACGTAACTAGATTTAACTGTTCACTATTTCACCAGTCCTTCAATGATCCATTTGGTTGATTTCCACCTCTCAGCTCATTGATACAGTTTATCTGAATGCTATCCTAGCTCAGTGCATACTCAAGACAAGACACAATTTCACTTAGACTCTATTTTGTAAAAGTGTTTTGTGTATTTGCAAATGGACTTGTTACTAGCTGCTTAACTAATATTACATTTAGCCATTACCAAAATATATTGGCCTTAATAAATACTTTAATATTGAGCAGCTTCCTAACCTACATTTATTAATTAGTACATGTTCAGTCACTTTATCTGTCATTTATTGGTCACTAATTTGGATCTGAAATAATAATAATATATTACCTAGGTTTTGGTCATCCAACCATTTTTTTAATTCATTTATTTTAATACATGTACTAAGTGATCACTAGTCTGCTAAAAGAGAGAAAAACACCTACACAAAGACCTTAGAATCAATCTGAATGATGGATCCAGACCACTACTAAACACCACTCATTTAGCTTGACATCATATTAAATAATCAAACTGTAATAGCAGAACAAAATAAGAATTCTAAATTAAATTGTTTATCAATTGCTTACAGGTTTTGGTTTCTATTTATAGCAAATCTAGAAAAACACCTGTTGATTTCAAATTTGAACTTTTGTCTGCCAAAATGGCAGCTAAAAATAATGGAAGTGATTTCACTTCATTGTTTTGCCAAAAAGTATTATTATCAACTGATACTAATCTCTTATTTCTGACACATATTATTTCTTGGTTGCATAATACAAATCAATCTAAATTTATCTAATTGATCTAATACAATATTTCTAATCATCATCTCATTCTCATCATGGTTTGATGTTTGCAGCTTAGATTTGTTTGGATGAGTTTGGATGATGCTAAATTTGTATTGTAATTAGTCACAATTCCATGATATGCACCACATTTGTTATAAACTTATAAACTTCAAAATGCATGTGGTGATCTACACTTTAAACTCAAAACCAAGACATCTACAAAGAATTTGAGTTCTAATAATTCAAAATTTGTAACTTAGTTGTTAGTTAAAAATTATTATGTATAAAACAAAAGCAATTAGAACAATTTGAGTTCTAATATTTCAAAATTTGTAACTTAGTTGTTAGTTAAAAATTATTATGTATAAAACAAAAGCAATTAAAACAATTTGAGTTCTAATAATTCAACATTTGTAATTTAGTTGTTAGTTAAAAAAATTATTACATCTAAATAATTCCATTCAGTCAATTGCAATTAAACAAAAGTGATTAAAACAATTTGAGCTCTAATAATAATTCAACACTTGTAATTCACATTGCTTGTTAAAATATGAAATTAAACAAAATAAATTCCATTCAGTCAATTGCAATTATACAAAATACAATTAAACAAACTATATATATATAATTTAGTTTAAATAAAAAAACATGTACAATGTAAAGAGATAATACATCAACAAATATATCTGGATAAACAAAAAGTAATATTTATAACAAATATAAAATGAATTTTTCACGGATTTTTTGGAAAGTTTACTAAGTAAAAAAAGTGTTCAAAATTTGTTAACAATATTTGAGAATATGTGTGAAACCTTGTTACAATCAGAGGTATTTGCTAACCATGTTATAGCAGGAAGACATTTAAATTTAGGGATTGTGTAGATTACACATTTGGCATTCTAAAGGGGCATTACTCAAGTCTAATTCAGAAAAATGCTTCTGGAATATTTTTGTTTAATTCAGTGCATGACAGAGCACAGATTAGAATTTTAGGAACCCAGATGGTAATAATGCATGAATTGCTGGCTGCATATGAAAAGGCTGTTAGCAAACCATATGGTAATTTGCTTATAAATTTTGCTCAGGACATTCCAAACAAATTATGCATTTCAACAAGCCTTGAAGAAAGACAAATTTTCTATGGAGCTGATTCAAGAAAGCATCATTTACAAATTCCTAATCAAACTTTAAATTTAGTATGAGGAATTTTTTTTAACATTCAGCAAGGAATTATTCCACTTGGTGATGAAAAGACTACATTTCTAAAATAATGTCAGTACACAGAGACTTCACTATTAAGACATTCAAAGTTGAAAAAAAATACACTTCTAAGAACATCAAATGGACTAGCATTTTTCAATTGTTTTTTATGCATTATGTTGAACTATATATAATATCTATATGCACTAAAATCTCAAATCATTATATACAATGTCTGCAGTTGAAATGGTGCTTATTTCTCTGGAAAATTACAATAGATTTACATCAGATTGCTGTCAAGAACAATGTATTGATGGTGACAGTATGCAGCTAGAATTGAGTAATTGTTATTCTACACAACAACAACAAACCCCCTTAATTCAAGATAATATATGAATAAAATGCAACACTGTTCAAACATGCACTCAACAATGACACTGTCAAAAAGAGAACCCAACCAATGATGAATTAAAAAAACTTTTTAAGAAGTTCAATTACAATTGCTCTCCTACATGATGATGCAATTCATACAAGTGCTGGCTCATTATCATTTACTGAATTCAAAAAATGCCTTGCAAACACTAAACAAAAGACTGAACCAGTGTATGCATGACATTGTTACAATCCCCACCCATCTGGTTAAAAATAGTCATGTTTATGAGGCTATAAATAGAAAGGAACTTATGGTTTGGAATAAATTGTAATAGATAAACACTTGCATCAGTTGTACGCAATGCTAAAATCATCTGCTTGTTTTGGGGGTGCGTATGAGTTGTATCTCAATTTAAAATTTCCAAAAATACCTCTGGAAAATTTTTGAAATTTCCTTGCTACAAATGATACATACAATATACACAAGTCAGCTGTGAGAAAATTCCCACATCAGAATGTTATTGCATTTGGCATTGATGAAATATGGACTAAGGATTTGGCAGTTATTGAAAGTCTAGCATTGTACAATAGAGGGATAAAGTAATTGCTTGTTTGTTATAATATTTTGTCAAAAAAATTTTGTGTACAACCATTGTATAATAAAACTGCTAGTCATGTGTTGTCTGCTTTTAAAAAAATTGATAACTGGCATAATGTGAAAAAGATTTGCATTGATAGAGGAACATAAATTTTAAGGATTTTTTAATGATTTCTACAATATAAATAATATAACAGTGTGTAGCACTAATTCAAACATGAAAGTGATGTGTGCAGAAAAAGTGATAAGGAGTTTGAAAGTAATTCTATTCCAGTATCTTCACTTTAGTGGACATTATAAATATATAGACAAACTTCAACAAATTGTTGGTGTCTTAAATTGCAGAGTAAATCATACAATATGCACACCTAAATTCTGTAAGAAAAAAACATGTACCATACTTGATTGGAAAACTAATTACTGTTAGTAATAACCATTACTGAACACTGACCAGCATTGTTTCACATTGGCAATCTGGTAAGAATTTCAAAATCCAATTACACATTTTGAGAAGGCTATTCACCACAATTGCAAACAGAGGGTTTTAAAATAAACAAGGTGTTTCCCATCATCCCTATTACATATGAACTAAAGTCAAATAGTGACAATTGCAGTGAAATAATTAAAGGAAAATTCTACCAGCAGGAATTGACTAGAGTAATTAGGAAACAAAAATAGAATGAATTTACAACATATTTGGACAAATCTATATATAATGCCAGTGAGGTTGCACTAATTGATTTTGGATACCCATCAAAATTTCTTAATCTTATACAACAAACATGGACCTTAAAGGATAAAGATGGAAATGTAAACTAATTGGAAATTTATTCAGGGCATATGGATAGCTTTCATTAACTCTATGAATTAATAAATTACATGCTAGACCTCTATGGGATTTCATTAAAATTTAGAACATTTCACAATTTATTAATGGTGAAGAATGAGTCACAATATGAAATAGACTTGGCCCAAGCTGGAAATCTACTAGGCTTTACAGAAAGATATATTGAGAAATGGTAACAACTGCCAATTACTACTGTGATATTTTTGGTGGAAATCATATTGTAATGATACACACAGACATTGTAGAACCTCAACATGTTGGTAGTACTCATTTGCCCATGTTGTATAAATGTCCTCTATTGCTAACAAATAAAGAAAATATTAATACCATCCCCATCATACACCATGACAAACAAAATCTGATGTGTAAACCAGTTTCAAAATCATATATCAGCAGAATAACAATGAAATTTTGTACTGAGCAAGGCTATCTGGGTAGATAAACTGGTAGAGGGTGATTGTATATCACACTCAATATTTAAAGAAATTGGAAAAAAAAGAAAAAATTTTGTGGCATTGTCAATTGCAAATTAATCATAACACTTTTGCTTAAATATAATTTGTGAATAGTGCATAATAAATTGATTGTTCATCTTTTTATTTCACTAACAAAACACTATTTTCTATCACTTAACAAGCCTTATTATAAAATGCATTTGTGTTTTATCAATTTGACAGTAATTTATTGTGTTAGGAAATAAAATATTGATTTTTAAACATATTGTGACATAATCCATAAACTATCATGTGTGGTCAAGATGAGAGAAAGGATGAATGGAACAAAGACTAAAAATATTTATAATGATTATAATAATTAAAATGTAAACACATGATAGGATTGATTATTTTATTTTGTAAAACGTTTTGTGCAGTTAGATTTAAATTATGCTCAACAGTATTTGACAAAATGATAGATGGCCAAACAGTGTAGTCAAATTAACACTGACATTGCGTAATATTTATCAGAAATATAAAACAAGGGAAAACTGTAAACAAGAAGCAATTAACAGGTGCTAGTGTAGTATTTAGTTGTTTATTACAAAGTGCTATAAAAATGCCTGAAATGATATAATTATTAATGAATGAATTTATGTTGGATTTACTTTTCTCTTGTCAGGTTATTTTATATTCTAATGGAAAGCTAAACGTATACAAGTTGGGGTAATTGTATGGTGGTTTCCACATCCAGTTAAAGGTATGCTGGAGCAGCCTCCTAATAGCTATTCCACAGCAGGGAGGGCAACAGCTGTAGTTACCTTTAGTGCTCTTAGGTTACAGATAGGTATAGGAGTTTTTTTACTGTTATAGCTTTCCTACTTGTCATTGCTTGCCTGTTATTATTATGCTCTACATGCTAACTTCCCTATTGATGAACTTCAGTCAGTTATTATGTTATCTTACAATCAGTGATTTAATATTACTTATATTTAGATGGTTATATAAGTCGTATCTTTATATTTTATTACATATAGATTGTTTAATAGTCACAACAAGTTGCTCATTGTTTCTTATGGTAGACCTTTGGCCGACTCATGTCTATATTTTTCTGCAGGTGGCATTGATTGTTTACATGTATCAAAGGCTATTATGTATTTCTATATATGTAGGGTTATTACATGTAAGGCTCAATAATAAGCTACTCAAGCATCCCAGTTGCATTAATCCGTTCCTGATACAAATTCATAATAACAAAAACAATCAATGCACTAAATTCTTAAGTAGTTGCAAATCCCATCACACTGAGTTCGCTATTCACATACCAATCCCTTTGATGGTTTCTACTTTGAAAAGGCAGCTCCATTTGTAGATGCAGCTGATTGGTGTGTTTCTGGAAATGCATGGCAACCTTCGAGTGTTGATCCTGTCTTCCATTTTCTCGGCTTTATCTAAATAAGTTGGAGTGAGTTACGCAGTTAGAAAGGCTAATGCATATTAAGTTAAGTTAATAAACCAAACACTTATTGTGAAGGAGAGAATTAGGAGAATGTCAACTCTGCTTAATGTGTTAACTAAGAATAGTAATAGGTTTTCTATAAATTATATACTAATGGCAGATTGGCATGATTCTACATGGCGACTGTGACAGGCGCTTGAAGAGCATGCATGAAGGAGAGAACTGTACAGTGGAAATACAATTGGTGTAAATAGTTAATTAAAGAGTACAAAATGTTATGAACAAGAAGTATTACTGATGAGCAAGTTAAGATAGTTGTTTCTTCTCGTTCATTGGAAAGTAAGTAATACAAGTGAAGAGATGACAAGCAACAGTAACCTTAAGTACAACAAAACTGGTAAAGGAGATCATTAGACAATTGCCTCCAGTAATAATGGAAATGGTAAATTCATGGAAGAAGCAGAGGACTAAACCCAAAACACAGAGAACACCCCAAAATCAAATAACCCCAGCAAATGTCAATACATCCCCCGAAAGTCAGAATTCCCCAACGGAAATAATTTTGCAACCAGAGAAAGAAAGTGCAGAATTTTCGATAACTGAATTGACGAAGATAATAGAGAACAACAATAACAAAAGACAAGAGTTAATGTTACAAATAGAAAACTTAACTCAAAGAATGTTCGAAATAGAGTTGGCAAATGCTGAAAAGATAAACGCATTGAAGAAATCACACAAGACACTAGTCTAAGGTTAACAGAACAAAGAAATGTTTTTCAAAAACAGATTGAAAAATTGGTAGAAGCGAATAAAGAGATAAAAATGCAAAGTGAGAACTTGCAATGAATGATGACTCAAATGCATGAGGAAAATGTTAACTTAAGAGAAGATAACATCTTGAAACAACTTGAAATAGATGATTTGAAAGATAAGATCCGACTAACATCATTGACAAATGAAGAGACAATGGAAGAAGAAAAAGGGAGTGTTAAAGTAATAAAAAATACAGTAATACAGGAACCGGAAAAATCAATTGGAAGCATACCAATGAAGGAGGTGCAAGCTGAAATGTACAAAGACTGTCAAACAGAAGACGAATTTGTAGAAAAATTAGTTGTGAATATAACAAAGCAGGTTAAGGAAAAATGCAAAAACACAACCGAAATAAAACCAATATATGAAGAGACGATATTGTCGGAGGAGGAAGACAATGATACGCCAGCATGCAAAGCAATACTGCCGAAATTTACAGGGAGAGTTGATAGTTACTCGCCTACATTTAAAGAATGGATTCAAATGTTTGAAATGAGTATGAAAGAAAGGAAAGTGATACAGAAGCAAGCAGCGGCAAGATTTCCTCTATATTTGGGAGGAGCAGCATACCAGCATTATTTGGTATTGGATCTGGAAACTAAAACAGATTACAAAAAATTAATCAGAGAGTATCAGCAGTACTACGATGACGAAAGTTTCAAAAGTCAGTATCAGATGTTATTAAATAGCTTGAAAATGAATAAAAGAGAAGATTTGCGTAATTATATGTCGCAAGTGGAGAGACTATTGAAATTGAGTTCCAGAGAGAGCACATATTCCAAATATGACCTGTTTTCTCATATATGTAAAGGATTACCAGAACCGATTCGACAACAGTTCGAAATTAAATGCGATGCTGATGATTCATTAGAAAGAATGATAAGGAAAGGTTTGGGGATACAGGTCACTATGGAAAATAATGCCTGAATCAATGAAAAGTCGTTGATAATGAAAGTAATACCGGCAATGGTGAGTGGAATTAACAAAATAAGAAAAGATGAAAATGGAAAACCAAAAGACAAAATCATAAAGATAAAATTAAAAGATGGAACAGTAAAACGGATAAATAGGAAAGACTTAAAATGTCAGACATGTGGAAAAAAAGGCCATACGAAAAAATATTGCAAAAGGCAGATTAACTTTATCGAAGAAGAAGAGGCATACTTTGACGAGGAAGATCTATTAGACAATGAAGATGAATCTGAACAAACAGAAGAGACAGAAAGTGAGACTTTAAACTAGAGGGAGCGCCGTCTCTGGTAAACCATGCACCCGTTCTAATTGTAACAGACCTAATCAAGACAAATACAATTACAGTTGTAATAAATGGAGTGATGGTCAAGGCAACCATAGATACAGGAGCAGTAATATCAATCATTACTGACAAATGTGCGGCGAAAATAGGATTTGACAACAGAAAATTGAAAAGTGAAAAAAGCAGATTACTAAATGCATCAGGAGATTACATTGATATTAAAGGTAAATTAATGGAGGTACTGATGAGAATTGCTAATACTACATTTTCGCAAATGTTTACTGTCATTGATACAGAGAAAAATTCACTACCCTATGAAGTCATATTGGGGAATGATTTTTTAATGGATAACAAATGCATTATCAATTATACCAACAAGACCATATCAGTGCAGGAAGAAGTGGTGACAACCTGCGAGGAGGAGCAAGACACAGAAATAATACAATTTCAATTAAAGGAGGACATAAAAATTCTACCGAATAATTGGAAAATGTGTCAAATAGAAACAGAGAAACACATAATGGCTGAAGTCATGATCTATGATCAAAAAGGGATCAATACGAAAAAGTTATCAATTCCATCAAGCTTGTGTGTATTAAAGGAAGGGATAGGAACCATACCAATGTTAAATGCAACAAATCACGTGGTTAATATAAAAAAGGATACCTTAAAACTAAAAGGGAAGAAAGTGAAGACTGAAAAAATGATGGTAAACAAAGCAATCAATATAATAGAAGAAGAAGAAATGGAATATCAAATACCGGAAATAAAAGAGGAAGAATATCAGCACTTGAGCAAAGAGGAAAGAAGAAAACTGATAGAGATACTGAAAAACACGCAAAAATATTTAACTAAGGTGAGATAAGTGTGGGCAAGGCAGTGGGAGAGACGCACAAAATAATAACAATGACAGAGGAGCTGATAAGACTGCCATGCAGGAGAGTCCCTGAACATCTGAAAGAACACTATAACACCATCTTGAATGAATTGATAGACAACAAAATAATAAGGCCAAGTGAGAGTCCATATGCTGCGCCAACTGTCTTTGTAAAGCAAGGGGATAAATATAGACTCTGTATAGATTTCCAGAAACTCAATGATATTACTAAGAAAGATGCCTATCCACTCCCGAGGATAGAGGACATCATATATGAAGCTAGTAAGAATAAATATTACACCTGTATAGATTTGTGTAAAGCGTACTGGCAGGTGCCAATGGAGCCTAAGGACATTGAGAAGACAGCATTTATAACGCCATACGGGCTATTCGAATGGATGTATATGGCTTTTGGATTATGTAACGCCCCAGCTATGTTTCAAAGATATGTAATGAAAGTTCTGAAACAGAATAATAAGAAAATCGAAAAAGGAATAAGTGCATATATAGACGACATATTAATAGCAAGTGATACAATTGAAGAACACCTCAATAAACTGGACAGAATGTTGAAAATCTTGTATAATTCAGGGTTACGTGTTAATGGAAAGAAATGTGAAATTCTAAAAGAACAAGTAGTATTCCTGGGGAGACAAATTCAAAAAGGCGAAATAAGAATGAAAAATAATGCGAAAGAAATGATACAAAATATTAGCAGTCTGAAAACAAAAAAGGATTTACAGTGAATTATGGGTTTCATTAATTACTATGGTTCATTCATATCCAATGTGGCTCATAAAACCGGTAAAATGACAGAATTACTTAAAAAGAATAAAACCTTTGAGTGGACATGGAGAGAACAAGAACAACTAGACAACATAAAAGATGAGTTAAGTAAGATGCCATCATTGAATACACCTGATTATGACAAAGAATTTATCCTTGATTGTGATGCGAGTAATGTCGCAATAGGAGCATGTCTAGGTCAAATAAAGGATGGCAAAGAGGTGCCTATACAGTTTTTTAGTCGTAAATTGAAACAAAGTGAAGAAAACTATGGCTCAACGAAATTGGAAATGTTGGCGTTAGTTGAAAGTATAAAGAAATTTCGTTACTTTTTAACAGGTCAAACATTTAGAGTAAGAACAGATAATAGTGGACTAGCATGGCTCAAAAAGTTTTCGGGTGATAAATCCTCAATTATATCAAGATGGATAGAATACTTGAATGAGTTTAGATTCAACATAGAGCATTGGAAAGGAACGTTGCATAAAAATGCAGATTTTTGGACAGCGTTGCCAGAATACCAGAGAGATTTGGAAAAAGTGGATGGTGAAAAGAAACAATTTCAATTTATGTCGCATAATGAGTATGCCGAGTTACCCGATATTAATGCGGATAAGAAGGGAAATACAATTATGCCAATAACAATTAAGGAGGAAATAACCAAAAAAGACATAATTGAAAAACAGAAAACTGATATGATTCTCAGAGATATACGAGAAAAAATGCATGATGACAATTGGATGCTAGGAAAGGAAGCCAAGAGCTATTTTCAAAGATACAAATGGAAATTAAATAGAAATGGACTTTTGTACATAGAGGGAAAGACGTTGAGAATAGTGATTCCTGAATATTACAAAAGAGAATTAGTTAGAAAGGTGCATGAAAACGGGCACTTGGGGATAATACAGACAGAAAATACCTTTAACGCTCGGTTTATAACGACAAGTATTAGAAAAACAGTCGAAGACGTCATTAACAAATGTAATACATGTCTCATAAACAATAAGAGTCATTTTCCAGTACAAACTGCACCACTTGAAAAAATAATTGCGACAGCACCCAACGAAATTGTGCATGTAGATCTAGAGAAATTATCTCAGGATGATGAGGGGTATCAGTATATATTGGTCTTAGTTGACAATTTCACGAAATATGCTCGTATGATACCACTAGACTCAACAACGGCAAAAATAGTAGCGGACAAGATTATGAAAGAATGGATTTTAAAGTTCGGACCGATGCAAACAATAATATCAGATAGAGGAGTACAGTTTGAAAGTAAACTGTTTGAAGAAATGACGAAACTGATGGAAATATTAACCAAAAAACAACGGCATATCATCCACAGGCAAATGGCGCGGTGGAAAGATTAAATAAAACTATGATTAAATTGATATGAGTGTTAACTTCAAGAATCGGAGGTAGAGACTGGAGAGAAGTAGTGGAAATAGTAGAATATTTCTACAATACTTCAGTGCACTCAACAATGGGGATGACTCCGTATAAGGCCATGTATGGCAGAGAGGCGGCAACGCTGATATCAATGCAATACCATACATACTCCGAAAAACCAGACAATGATTACATAAGGAAAATTAAAGATCAGATAACTAGAATTCATGAGGCAATGTGTCACAACACGAAAAAGTCTGTGATAAGACAAGAAAGAAATTTCAACAAGAAGATATATGGCAAACCACACAGGGTAGGGGATAAGGTTTACGCGTACACTCTAATGAGAACACAGGACGTGAATCAAGTGAGAAAACTTAAAACACAATGGTCAGGGCCATTCACAATCACACAAACACTACCCAATAATAACTATAAACTTAATGACGGGAGAATATTACACTTTCAAAATCTAAAATGAGCAACGGTAAATATAGAGCAAGTGATGCTTGATAAAAATGCAGAATTTAAAACTATACAGGTTGATGATGGCACATATGCTGAGATGGACGAATTGGACAGTGTACACGAAGAAGAATTCCAAGATGAATATAGACCCGAAAAAGAGGAACCAGAAGTTGAAAGGAGAATAATGCCCCAGAGGGCAGCAAAAAATAAAATGAAATATGACCCTGAAATATGGGATATTAATTTAGTAACTGAATTTAGGAAATATGAAATGAACGATACAATGATCACCGATGAAAGCAAGGAGGGTGAGAAGGAAGAGAACCCCTCAACCTGATTGTCAACTAAAGGACGTGAGGACAGAAGAAACATCGACGAGTTCTACCAGCAAAACTAGGTCTCCGCAATCTGATTGCCAATTAAAGGGCATGACAATGGAGAATTCGCCTCCTAGTAACACAAGACGACGAGTAAGAAGAAGAGCTTACCAATTAAAGGGTATGACGACGGAGCATATGACACCAACGAACAAAAGAAGAAGAATAAGAAGGAGGTCTCCTCAATCTGATTACTGAATAAAGGGTATGAGGATGGAGATAAAGAAGGAAAAATCACCCTCTACCAAATGTCAAATAAAGGGCAGGCGGGTAAATGAGGGCCATCAACAGGATACCAATGGCCAATTAAAGGGCGTGAGGTTGGAAACACCAAATTATGCACTCCCCTTTGACATCCAGTAGTACTCGATGCCAATTAAAGGGCAGAGAGGAAACCCCATCAATAACCATGGAGAGTTGGGAAACGCAGCCAATAAGTGATGACTCCAACTATGGAAAGTTGGGAATCACAGCTGATAAGTGATGACTCTGATATGGATACATCAGAGATACCGTCAATGAGTTCACTCCCTACTACAACGAGCTCAGGGATATTCTCATACCGACAAACATCTACCACAACAAAATCGTCGCGATTGCAAGAGAGAGAAAGTCAAATGACCAAAGTAGGGAAAGAAAGAATTCACCCCTATTTTATAGCTAATTAAAAGATGAGATATAACTCATATGATAATTTGTCACCAGAGACGAAGAGATTAATAAAAGGCAGTACATCCACAAAAGAGAATGAAAGTTATGCAATACTGATAGTGATCGACAAAAAGAATCATCCCACATGCAATATGATAATAGCATACACAGCAGAAATGAAAGAGCAATTCAACAGACCGTATTTTAAGAGTACAGTACACATTATGTTTGACGAACAATTCACATTAAAAGACGTGCAGAAATTAACAAAAAACAGAGAAAGAATTATAGCAGAATGCGAACAGGTGAACTTGGATAAAAAGCATTTAATGGTAGTATACTTTGTGAAAGATAGCAAAGTGACATCAAAGAAGCTTCAGTCCAACATAGAAGAGACGCTAAAAGTAGCCAAGAAATATAAGATGAGAGTAATAATCATTGTCACGCAAAAAGAAGAGGAGCTTCCAAAGTTCATAAAAGAAATGGAAATAAAATTGGATAACCTATTTACGTTGAACAGTGGAACATTTAAAATATCTGAGCTCATAAGGATGGACCTACAGATCAATGAAATGGCTCTGGTGGAAAGAATTATGGTAGAACCAAAGATCGCGATTGATATGTACTACCAGGCAAGGATGATGGAGTTATTGGGAATAACCGAAAATTTAGAAGAAACTGGAAACCTATTTCTAAAGTGTAGCCTAAATCAAACGCCCCAACATTTAGAGAAAATAGTGAGGGTATGGTCAGAGATCAAAGTGGACAAACCAACCCATGAAGAATGGCTGATGATCGACATAAGATCACCAACAAAGAAATACCACAAAAGTGTAGAAGCTATGTTGTATGNCAGAGACGAAGAGATTAATAAAAGGCAGTACATCCACAAAAGAGAATGAAAGTTATGCAATACCAATAGTGATCGACAAAAAGAATCATCCCACATGCAATATGATAATAGCATACACAGCAGAAATGAAAGAGCAATTCAACAGACCATATTTTAAGAGTACAGTACACATTATGTTTGACGAACAATTCACATTAAAAGACGTGCAGAAATTAACAAAAAACAGAGAAAGAATTATAGCAGAATGTGAACAGGTGAACCTGGATAAAAAGCATTTAAAGGTAGTATACTTTGTGAAAGATAACAAAATAACATCAAAGAAACTCCAGTCCAACATAGAAGAGACGCTAAATGTAGCCAAGAAATATAAGATGAGAGTAATAATCATTGTCACGCAAAAAGAAGAGGAGCTTCCAAAGTTCATAAAAGAAATGGAAATAAAATTGGATAACCTATTTACGTTGAACAGTGGAACATTTAAAATATCTGAGCTCATAAGGATGGACCTACAGATCAATGAAATGGCTCTGGTGGAAAGAATCATGGTAGAACCAAAGATCGCGATTGATATGTACTACCAGGCAAGGATGATGGAGTTGTTGGGAATAACCGAAAATTTAGAAGAAACTGGAAACGTATTTCTAAAGTGTAGCCTAAATCAAACGCCCAAACATTTAGAGAAAATAGTGAGGGTATGGTCAGAGATCAAAGTGGACAAACCAACCCATGAAGAATGGCTGATGATCGACATAAGATCACCAACAAAGAAATACCACAAAAGTGTAGAAGCTATGTTGTATGAAGTTAGACGTGCGTACAAAATGGAGGCCAAACGAAATTTTAAAACTCAAATGTTTGAAGAAATTAACGCACTGGAAATCAGAGCAAGAACTGCGATGTGGATACTAGCGATTGCATTACCAAGTAATGAGAAATTAGTACTGCCCATGATGAGGAAAGAGTGAAGACAAATAGCCAGACAAAAGAAATATGAGATAGCTATTGCACCTATTCCCACAAATATCAAACAATGGTTGCTTCCAACACAAATTTACGGGCACTCAAATGTCAACCATGGCTTACTACACGGAACCTAATGAGAAGAGAACATGCAGATACTCTACAAACAATAAAGTTGGTAAAAGAAAAGAAAGTAAATGAGGTGATTACAAAAGAAACAAGAAAATATTTAAAAGATTATCCCCAAGGTGCATACACCAAAATCATTAAGCGATCAGAGACAATGCAAAAATAAGGAAAAAACTGTCCCATTGAAATCATTGAAATGGTAAGCAAAAGCAAAGAAGAAATGCAGATACTCTACAAACAATAAAGTTGGTAAAAGAAAAGAAAGTACATGAGGTGATTACAAAAGAAAAAAGAAAATATTTAAAAGATTATCCCCAAAGTGCATACACCAAAATCATTAAGCGATCAGAGACAATGCGAAAAGAAGGAAAAAACTGTCCCATTGAAATCATTGAAATGGTAAGCAAAAGCAAAGAAGAAATGGAGATTGAAGAAAGGTTATTGCAATCCACAAATATCGCTCTAACTCCCAATACTCAAAGAGTAATCAATAAGGTTAACTTAGAAAAATGGGGCAAACAAGAACCAAGCGAGCTGTCGTGGGTGGATACTGATGATGAGAGACTACTGGTAGAAATTACGGTCAGAAGAGAACGTACAAACAACATAGTGCAGAGAATATTTGGTGAAGTCTATGAGAGGGAGACGAAATCGTTAATTAAATTATTGTGCATGGAGGCATTTACAAGACAGGAGATTGATGAAATGTTGCAGCCCCAAAACCAAATAGCGGTGGACATTGAATGTATCACATCAAAAATGGTAATAAAACCTGAAACGGCGAAAAGTTTGATGAAAAATGGATTAACTGACATTTTTTCGGAGAACATTAAGAAATCCAAGAACAATTACCCGGCTACATTTGGGATGGTGACGACTGCAGATATGCAAGGAACATACGAAGCTATAGAAGAAGAAACGATGACAATGATCTTGAAGTGTACACCACCACCAACAATCTTCATACCAATGCTATTACCAACATGGAGATTAAAGGACAAGAAGGCAGCCAGAGTGATGTGGCATGAAGAGAATATGTATGTTAACAATCGACAAGCAGCAGAAAGAATTGTTAACAATGAACAATATAGAAAATCTAAAGAGATCCTGCTGAAAAATGATAACAAAGAGAGAATCTTCATAGAAGGACAAGTAACACCATATGATCTTTACAATGAAGGAGAACTGATATATAAGCAAATTGAGAAAGTCCGCAATGAAATTGAAAAGTGATCTACACAAACAGTAATACTGTTCTCAGGAATCAATGATATTGTATGGGGAGAATTATGGAGCTCACAATATTGGTATTACAATGTAATGCGACGAGTAGAGATTATTACTATGGTGAGATTAGGGAAAAATGACCAGAAAACATTAGTGAAGAAGAAGTGATAGAAAATATAAGTGCTTTCTACGACGAAGCATCGATATCGAAATCATTAAGATCAACATACTATTTCTTTTATCCAAACACAACAATCCGTCCTGATCTAGCACATACGAGTAGGATCGACGCAATCATGACCTTAATGATAGCAATAAAAGGAACGAAACTATATTGGAAACACTTTGAAATATTCAATGAGAAGCTTAATGAACTGCAAAGCATGTGCACAATATTGAAGTCTCTGAAGAACCCTTCTTTTCTCAGATATAAAAAGACTAAAAATATTTATAATGATTATAATAATTAAAATGTAAACACATGATAGGATTGATTATTTCATATTGTGAAACGTTTTGTGCAGTTAGATTTAAATTATACTCGATAGTATTTGGCAAAACGTTAGATGGTCAAACAGTGTAGTCAAATTAATGCTGAAATTGCGTAATCGTAGCAGAAATACTAAACAAGGGAAAACTGTAAACAAGAAGTGATTAACAGGTACTAGTTGAGTATTTAGTTGTTTATTACCAAGTGCTGTAAATATGCTTGAAATGATGTATTATTGATGAACGAATTTACTTTGGATTTACTCTTCTCTTGTCAGGTTATTTCATATTATAATGGAAAGCTAAACAGTTAAGTGCTGGGGTAATTGTATGGTGGTTCCCACATCCAGTTAAAGGTATGCTGGAGCAGCCTCCTAATAGCTATTCCACAGCAGGGAGGGCGACAGCTGTAGTTACCTTTTGTGCTCTTAGGTTACAGATAGGTGTAGGAGTTTTTTACCATTATAGCTTTCCTACTTGTCATTGCTTGCCTGTTTTTATGATTGCAACTATTATGTTTTACATGTTCACTTCCCTATTGATGAACTTCAGTCAGTTATTATGTTATCTTATGATCAGTGATTTAATATTACTTACATTTAGATGGTTATTTAAATCATATCTTTATATTCTATTACATATAGATTATTTAATAGTCACAACAAGTTGCTCATTGTTTCTTATGGTAGACCTTGGGCTGACTCATGTCTATATTTTTCTGCAGACAGCATTGATTGTTTACATGTATTGAGGGCTGTTATATATTTCTATATATGTAGGGGTATTACATGTAAGGCTCAATAATAAGCTACTCAAGCATCCTGGTTGCATTAATCTGTTCCTTATACAATTTCATAATAACAAAAACAATCAATGCGCTAAATTCTTAAGTAGTTGCAAATCCCATTACACTGAGTTTACTATTCACACACCAATTCCTTTGATAGTTTCTACTTTGAAAAGACAGCTCCATTTGTAGACGCAGCTGATCAGAGTGTCTCTGGAAACACATGGCAACCTTTGAGTGTTGATGCTGTCTTCCATTTTCTCTGCTTTATCTAAATAAGTTGGAGTGAGTTACACAGTTAGAAATGCTAATGCATATTAAGTTAAGTTAGTCACCCAAACACTTATTGTGAAGGAGAGAATTAGGAGAATGTCAACTCTGCTTAATGTGTTAACTAAGAAAAGTAATAGGTTTTCTCTAAATTATATACTAATGGCGGATTGGCATGATTCTACATGGCAACTGTGACAGGCGCTTGAAGAGCATGCATGAAGGAGAGATTGTACAGTGGAAATATAATTGGTGTAAATACTTAATTAAAGAGTACGAAATGTTATGAACAAGAAGTATTACTGATGAGTGAGTCAAGATAGTTGTTTCTTCTCGTTCAATGGAAAGTAAGTAATACAAGTGAAGAGATGACAAGCAACAGTAACCTTAAGTACAACAAAACTGGTAAAGGAAATCATTAAACAATTACCTCCAGTAATAATGGAAATGGTAAATTCACGGAAGAAGCAGAGGACTAAACCCAAAACACAATGAACACCCCAAAATCAAATAACCCCAGTGAATGTTAATACATCCCCAGAAAGTCAGAATTCCCCAATGGAAATAATTTTGCAACCAGAGAAAGAAAGTACAGAATTTTAGATAACCGAATTGAAATAATAGAGAACCAGAGAAAGAAAGTCCAGAAATTTAAATTACCAAATTGAAAAAGATAATAGAGAACAACAATAATAGAGTTGGTGAATGCTGAAAAAGATAAACGCATTGAAGAAATTACACAAGACACTAGTCTAAGGTTAACTGAACAAAGAAATGTTTTTCAAAAACAGATTGAAAAATTGGTAGAAGCAAATAAAGAAATAAAAATGCAAAGTGAGAACTTGCAATGAATGATGACTCAAATGCATGAGGAAAATGTTAACTTAAGAGAAGATAACATATTGAAACAACTTGAAATAGATGATTTGAAAGATAAGATCCGACTAACGTCATTGACAAATGAGGAGACAATGGAAGAAGAAAAAGAGAGTGTTAAAGTAATAAAAAATACAGTAATACAGGAACCAGAGAAATCAATTGGAAGCATACCAATGAAGGAGGTGCAAGCTGAAATGTACAAAGACTGTCAAACAGAAGATGAATTTGTAGAAAAATTAGTTGTGAATATAACAAAGCAGGTTAAGGAAAAATGCAAAAGCAGAACCAAAATAAAACCAATCTATGAAGAGACGATATTGTTGGAGGAGGAAGACAATGATATGCCAGCATGCAAAGCAATACTTCCAAAATTTACAGGGAGAGTAGTAGTTACTCTGCTACATTTAAAGAATGGATTCAAATGTTTGAAATGAGTATGAAAGAAAGGAAAGTGATACAGAAGCAAGCAGTGGCAAGATTTCCTCTATACTTAGGAGGAGTGGCATACCAGCATTATTTGGTATTGGATCTGGAAACTAAAACAGATTACAAAAAACTAATTGGAGAGTATCAGCAGTATTACGATGACGAAAGTTTCAAAAGTCAGTATTGGATGTTATTAAATAGCTTGAAGATGAATAAAAGAAAAGATTTTCGTAATTATATGTAGCAAGTGGAGAGGCTATTGAAATTGAGTTCTAGAGAGAGCACATATTCCAAATATGACTTATTTTCTCATATATGTAAAGGATTACTGGAACCAATTAGACAACAGTTCGAAATTAAATGCTATGCTGATGATTCCCTAGAAAGAATGATAAGGAAAGGTTTAGGGATACAGGTCACAATGGAAAATAATGCCCGAATCAATGAAAAGTCGTCAATAACAAAAGTAATACTGGCAATGGTGAGTGGAATTAACAGAATAAGAAAAGATGAAAATGGAAAATCAAAAGACAAAATCATAAAGATAAAATTAAAAGATGGAACAGTAAAACGGATAAATAGGAAAGACTTAAAATGTCAGACATGTGGAAAAAAAGGCCATACGAAAAAATATTGTAACAGGCAGATTAACTTTATCAAAGAAGAAGAGGCATACTTTGACAAGGAAGATCTATTAGATGATGAAGATGAATCTGAACAAATAGAAGAGACAGAAAATAGGATTCGACAACAGAAAATTGAAAAGTGAAAAAAGCAGATTACTAAATGCATGGGGAGATTACCTTGATATTAAAGGTAAATTAATGGAGGTACTGATGAGAATTGCTAATACTACATTTTCGCAAATGTTTACTGTCATTGACATGGAGAAAACTTCACTACCCTATGAAGTCATATTGGGGAATGATTTTTTACAACAAATGCATTATCGATTATACCAACAAGACCATATCAGTGCAGGAAGAAGTGGTGACAACCTGCCAGGAGGAGCAAGACACAGAAATAATACAATTTCAATTAAAGGAGGACATAAAAATTCTACCGAATAATTGGAAAATGTGTCAAATAGAAACAGAGAAACACATAATGGCTGAAGTCATGATCTATGATCAAAAAGGGATCAATACGAAAAAGTTATCAATTCCATCAAGCTTGTGTGTATTAAAGGAAGGGATAGGAACCATACCAATGTTAAATGCAACAAATCACGTGGTTAATATAAAAAAGGATACCTTAAAACTAAAAGGGAAGAGAGTGAAGACTGAAAAAACGATGGTAAACAAAGCAATTAATATAATAGAAGAAGAAATAGAATATCAAATACCGGAAATAAAAGAGGAAGAATATCGGCACTTGAGCAAAGAGGAAAGAAGAAAACTGATAGATATACTGAAAAATGACGCATAATATAATAACAATGACAGAGGAGCCGATAAGACTGCCATGCAGGAGAGTCCCTGAACACTTGAAAGAACACTATAACACCATCTTAAATGAATTGATAGATAACAAAATAATAAGGCCAAGCGAGAGTCCATATGTTGCGCCAACTGTCTTTGTAAAGTAAGGTGATAAATATAGACTCTGTATAGATTTCCAGAAACTCAATGATATTACTAAGAAAGATGCCTATCCACTCCCAAGGATAGAGGACATCATATATGAAGCTAGTAAGAATAAATATTACACCTGTATAGATTTGTGTAAAGCGTACTGGCAGGTGCCAATGGAGCCTACAGCTATTGAGAAAACAGCATTTATAACGCTGTATGGACTATTTGAATGGATGTATATGGCTTTTGGATTATGTAATGCCCCAGCTACATTTCAAAGATACGTAACGAAAGTTCTGAAACAAAATAATAAGAAAATCGAAAAAGGCATAAGTGCATATATAGATGACATATTAATAGCAAGTGATACAATTGAAGAACACCTCAATAAACTGGACAGAACGTTAAAAATCTTGTATAATTCAGGGTTATGTGTTAATGGAAAGAAATGTGAAATTCTAAAAGAACAAGTAGTATTCTTGGGGAGACAAATTCAAAAAGGCGAAATAAGAATGAAAAATAATGCGAAAGAAATGATACAAAATATTAGCAGTCTGAAAACAAAAAAGGATTTACAGCGAATTATGGGTTTCATTAATTACTATGGTTCATTCATATCCAATGTGGCTCATAAAACCAGTAAAATGACAGAATTACTTAAAAAGAATAAAACCTTTGAGTGGAAATGGAGAGAACAAGAACAACTAAACAACATAAAAGATGAGTTAAGTAGGATGCCATCATTGAATACACCTGATTATGACAAAGAATTTATCCTTGATTGTGATGCGAGTAATATCGCAATAGGAGCATGTCTAGGTCAAATAAAGGATGGCAAAGAGGTGCCTATACAGTTTTTTAGTCGTAAATTGAAACAAAGCAAAGAAAACTATGGCTTTGGAAATGTTGGAGTTAGTCAAAAGTATAAAGAAATTTCGTTACTTTTTAACAGGTCAAACATTTAGAGTAAGAACAGATAATAGTGAATTAGCATGGCTCAAAAAGTTTTCGGGTGATAAATCTTCAATTGTATCAAGATGGATAGAATACTTAAATGAGTTTAAATTCAACATAGAACATTGGAAAGGAACATTGCATAAAAATGCAGATTTTTGGACAGCGTTGCCAGAATACCAGAGAGATTTGGAAAAAGTGGATGGTGAAAAGAAACAATTTCAATTTCTGTCACATAATGAGTATGCCAAGTTACCTGATATTAATGTGGATAAGAAGGGAAATACAATTATGACAATAACAATTAAGGAAGAAATAACCAAAAAAGACATAATTGAAAAACAGAAAACTGATATGATTCTCAGAGATATACGAGAAAAAATGCATGATAACAATTGGATGCTAGGAAAGGAAGCCAAGAGCTATTTTCAAAGATACAAATGGAAATTAAATAGAAACGGACTTTTGTACATAGAGGGGAAGACGTTGAGAATAGCAATTCCTGAATATTACAAAAGAGAATTAGTTAGAAAGGTGCATGAAAACGGGCACTTGGGGATAATACAGACAGAAAATACCTTTAACGCTTGGTTCATAACAACAAGTATTAGAAAAACAGTCGAAGACATCATTAACAAATGTAATACATGTCTTATAAACAATAAGAGTCATTTTCCAGTACAAACTGCACCACTTGAAAAAATAATGGCGACAGCACCCAACGAAATTTTGCATGTAGATCTAGAGAAATTATCTCAGGATGATGAGGGGTATCAGTATATATTGGTCTTAGTTGACAATTTCACTAAATATGCTCATATGATACCACTAGACTCAACAATGGCAAAATAGTAGCGGACAAGATTATGAAAGAATGGATTTTAAAGTTTGGACCAATGCAAACCATAATATCAGATAGAGGAGTACAGTTTGAAAGTAAACTGTTTGAAGAAATGACGAAACTGATGGAAATATTAACCAAAAAAACAATGGCATATCACCCACAGGCAAATGGTGCAGTGGAAAGATTAAATAAAACTATGATTAAATTGATACGAGTATTAACTTCAAGAATCAGAGGTAGAGACTGGAGAGAAGTAGTGGAAATAGTAGAATATTTCTACAATACTTCAGTGCACTCAACAATGGGGATGACTCCATATAAGGCCATGTATGGCAGAGAGGTGGCAATGCTGATATCAATGCAATACCATACATACTCTGAAAAACCAGACAATGATTACATAAGGAAAATTAAAGATCAGATAACTGGAATTCATGAGGCAAGTTGTCACAACATGAAGAAGTCTGTGATTAGACAAAAAGAAATTTCAACAAGAAGATATATGGCAAACCACGCAGGGTAGGGGATAAGGTTTACGAGTACACTCTAATGAGAACACAGGACGTGAATCAAGTGAGAAAACTTAAAACACAATGGTCAGGGCCATTTATAATCACACAAACACTACCCAACAATAACAATAAAAGCAAGGAGGGTAAGAAGAAGAGAACCCCACAATCTAATGTCAACTAAAGGACGTGAGGACAGAAGAAGCATCAACGAGTTCTACTAGCAAGACTAGGTCTCCGCAATCTGATTGCCAATTAAAGGGCATGATGATGGAGAATTTGCTGCCTAGTAACACAAGACGACAAGTAAGAAGAAGAGCTCTGCAGTCTGATTACCAATTAAAGGGTATGATGATGGAGCATATGACATCAACGAACAAAAGAAGAAGAGTAAGAAGAAGGTCTCTACAATCTGATTACCGAATAAAGGGTAAGAGGATGGAGATAACGAAGGAAAAATCACCCTCTACCAAATGTCAAATAAAGGGCAGTCAGGTAAATGAGGGCCATCAACAGGATACTGATCGCCAACTAAAGGGCGTGAGGTTGGAAACACCAAACTATGCACACTCCCTTTCAACATCCAGCAGTACTCAATGCCAATTAAAGGGCAAAGAGGAAATAGCATCAACAAGTACTCAATGCCAATTAAAGGGCAGAGAGGAAACACCATCAACAACAATGGAGAGTTGGGAAACACAGCTGATAAGTGATGACTCCGACATGGATACATCAGAGATACTGTCAACGAGTTCACTCCCTATGACAACGAGCTCAGGGATATTTTCATACCGACAAATGTTGACTACAACAAAATCGTCGCGATCACAAGAGAGAGAAAGTCGAATGACCAAAGTAGGGAAAGAAAGAATTCACCCCTATTTTATAGCTAATTGAAAGATGAGATATAACTCATACGACAATTTATCACCAGAGACGAAAAGATTAATAAAGGGCAGTACATCCACAAAAGAAAACAAAGGCTATGCAATCCTGATAGTGATCAACAAAAAGAATTGTCCTACATGCAATATGATAATAGCATTGACAGCAGAAATGAAAGGGCAATTCAACAGACCGTATTTTAAGAGTACAGTACACATTACGTTTGATGAACAATTCACATTAAAAGACGTGCAGAAATTAATGAAAAATAGAGAAAAAATTATAGCAGAATGTGAACAGGTGAATTTGGATAAAAAACATTTAATGGTGGTATACTTTGTGAAAGACAGCGAAGTGACATCAAAGAAGCTTCAGTCCAACATAGAAGAGACGCTAAAAGTAGCCAAGAAATATAAGACAAGAGTAATAATTGTTGTCACAAAAAAAGAAGAGGAACTTCCGAAATTCATAAAAGAAATGCAAATAAAATTAGACAACCTCTTTACAGTGAACAGTGGAACACTTAAAATATCTGAGCTCATAAGGATGGATCTACAGATCAATGAAATGGCTCTGGCAGAAAGAATTATGGTAGAACCAAAGATCGTGATTGATATGTACTACCAGACAAGGACGATGGAGTTGCTAAGGATAACCGAAAATTTAGAAGAAACTGGAAACATATTTCTAAAATGTAGTTTAAATCAAACGCCCGAACATTTAGAGAAAATAGCAAGGGTATGGTCAGAAATTAAAGCTGACAAACCCAAGAAGAATGGCTAATGATTGACATAAGATCACCAACAAAGAAATACCACAAAAGCATAGAAGCTGTGTTGTATGAAGTTAAATGTGCATATGAGATGGAGGCCAAACGAAATTTTAAAATGCAAATGTTCTAGGAAATTAACGCACCGGAAATCAGAGCAAGAACTGTGATATGGATACTAGCAATTGCACTAACAAGTAACGAGAAACTAGTACTGCCCATGATGAGGAAAGAGCGATGACAACTAGCCAGACAAAAGAAATACGAAATAGCTGTTGCACTGATTCCCACAAATATTAAACAATGGCTGCTGCAAAACGTTGAAGTATTACCTCTATCCCCCATGAAGAAGGTACAACAAAGATTTGAAAAGCACTTCACACGATTATTAATGCAACAACATACGTTGGGAAGACCAAGTGTAATAGAACTCGCAAATAAAACAGGCATTTGTCTGAGTGAAATTGATATACTGACAGATGAAACCAAGAAGTATATGTGGGGTGCAACTTCTAACACAAAATTACGAGCACTCAAGTGTCAACCATGGCTGACAACACAGAACCTAATGAGAAGAGAACACGCAGAGACTCTACAAACAATCAAATTGGTGAAAGAAAAGAGAGTACATGAGGTAATTACACGAGAAATAAGAAAATATTTAAAGGATTACCCCCAATGTGCATACACCAAAATCATAAAGTGATCAGAGACAATGCAAAAAGAAGGAAAAAATTGTCCCATTGAAATCATTGAAATGGTTAGCAAAAGCAAAGAAGAAATGGAGAGTGAAGAAAGGTTATTGCAATCCACAAATATCACACTAACTCCCAACACTCAAAGAGTAATCAATAAGGTTAACTTAGAAAAGTGGGCGAACAAGAACCCAGTGAGCTGTCCTGGGTAGATACTGATGATGAGAGACTACTGGTAGAAATTACGGTCTGAAGAGAATGTACAAACAACATAGTGCAGAGGATATTTGGTGAGGTTTATGAATGAAAAACGAAATCGTTAATTAAACTATTGTGCATGGAGGCATTTACAAGGCAGGAAATTGATGAAATGTTGCAGCCTCAAAACCAAATAGCAGTAGACATTGAATGTATCACCTCAAAAATGGTAATAAAACCTGAAACGGCGCAAAGTTTGATGAAAAATGGATTAACAGACACCTTTTGGGAGAACATTAAGAAATCCAAGAACAATTACCCAGCTACATTTGGGATGGCAATGACTGCAGATATGCAAGGGACATATAAAGCTATAGAAGAAAAAACTATGACAATGATTTTGAAATGTATGCCACTGCCAACAATCTTCATACCAATGTTATTACCAACATGGAGATTAAAGGACAAAAAGGCAGCCAAAGAGATGGGCATGAAGAAAGTATGTATGTCAACAATTGACAAGCAGCAGAAAAAATCGTTAATGATGAACAATATAGAAAATCTAAAGTGATACTATTGAAAAACAATAACAAGGAGCAAATCTTCATTGAAGGACAAGTAACACCATATGATCTTTACAACAAAGGAGAACCGATATACAAGCAGATCCAGAAAGTCTGAAAAGAAATTGAAAAGCGATCCACACAAACTGTAATACTGTTTTCAGGAATCAACGACATTGTGTGGGGAGAACTGTGGAGCTCACAATATCAATATTACGATGTAATGCAAAGGGTAGAGATTATTACTATGGTGAGACTGGGAAAGAACAAACCTAAAAACATCATTGAAGAAGAAGTGATAGAAAATATAAGTGCTTTCTACGATGAAGTGTTGATATTGATGTCATTAAGATCAACATATGAATTCTTTTATCCAAACACAACAATTCATCCCGATCTAGCACATATGAGTAGAATCAACGCAATCATGACATTAATGATAGTGATAAAAGGAATGAAACTATATCAGAAACATTATGAAATATTCAATGAGAAGCTTAATGAACTGCGAAGCATGTGCACAATATCAAAGTCTCTGAAGAACCCATCATTTCTCAGACATAAAAAGATGTTAACTACCAAGAAGGATGTCATATTGAAAATTACTAAAGAAGAGTTGTATGAGAAAACTAGCTGGGAGATGAAAGAAGCAAATGATATTAATAAGAAGGCAGCAGAAATGGTACATGGAGAGTGAGTGGTCATCCTTAATTAGCTATGCTGGAGGGGGAGTGTGACATAATCCATCAACTATCATGTGTGGTCAAGATGAGAGGAAAGATGAACGAAACAAAGACTAAAAATATTTATAATGATTATAATGATTAAAATGTAAACACATGATAGGATTGATTATTCCATTTTGTAAAACATTTTGTGCAATTAGATTTAAATTATGCTCAACAGTATTTGACAAAACGATAGATGGTCAAACAGCATAGTCAAATTAACGCTGACATTGCGTAATCATAGCAGAAATATTAAACAAGGGAAAACTGTAAGCAAGAAGTGATTAACAGGTACTAGTTGAGGCTGTAAGCAAGAAGTGATTAACAGGTACTAGTTGAGTATTTAGTTGTTTATTACCAAGTGCTATAAATATGCTTCCATTATAGCTTTCCTACTTGTCATTGCTTGCCTGTTATTATGATTGCAACTATTATGTTTTACATGTTAACTTCCCTATTGATGAACTTCAGTCAGTTATTATGTTATCTTATGATCAGTGATTTAATAGTACTTACATTTTGATTGTTATTTAAGTCATATCTTTAGATTCTATTACATATAGATTATTTAGTAGTCACAACAAGTTGCTCATTGTTTCTTATGGTAGACCTTCGGCCAACTCATGTCTATTTTTCTGCAGGCAGCATTGATTGTTTACATGTATCAAGGGCTATTATGTATTTCTATATATGTAGGGTTATTACATGTAAGGCTCAATAATAAGCTACTAGAGCATCCCAGTTGCAGTAATAAGTTCCTGATACAAATTCATAATAACAAAAACAATCAATGCACTAAATTCTTAAGTAGTTGCAAATCCCATCACACTGAGTTTGCTCTTCACATACCAATTCCTTTGATGGTTTCTACTTTGAAAAGGCAGCTCCATTTGTAGATGCAGCTGATTGGTGTGTTTCTGGAAATGCATGGCAACCTTTGAGTGTTGATCCTGTCTTCCATTTTCTCTGCTTTATCTAAATAAGTTGGAGTGAGTTATGCAGTTAGAAAGGCTAATGCATATTAAGTTAAGTTAATAAACCAAACCCTTATTATGAAGAAGAGAATTAGGAGAATGTCAACTCTGCTTAATGTGCTAACTAAGAAAAGTAATAGGTTTTCTATAAATTATATACTAATGGTGGATTGGCATGATTCTACAATTGCATTAGCTACAACTACCAATCTAACATGCACATACCAACAAGTTGAACAGCAAGCACTGATGTCTCTACTATAGTGCATACTGCCACTGATCATCAGCATTCTGATATTGCTACCAACATGGAGACTCAAAGAAAAGAAAGCAATAAGAGTTCTCCTACATGAAGTGGACACATATGTGAAATTTAAGGAAAAGTGGAGAAAATAATATGGGACTAATCAATACAGAAAGTCAAAAATGTTACTAGTGAAACACAACAACTGCAAAAGAGTATTCATTGAGGGGGATGTAACCCCATATGACCTAGTAGGGAGGATGCAATAATGATGCTAATGGTGGTGATCAAAGGCCTCAATTTGTATGAAAAATACTACAAAGTATTCAATGGCAAACTGAATGAAATGAACACAATGTGCATGATATCCACAATTTATAATGGACAAGAAAATGGTGACAACAGAGAAAGAAGTTGTGGTTCAGCTGACAAAGATGGAACAACACTACAAATGGGAACAGAGCAAACCAGAGGCAGCAAAACTAAACAAAGTGGCAGAAAAGGAAATCCTTGGGGAGAGAGTTAATAATCAATATTTAGGTGAAGTAGCTCCACAGTACTCCAAATGGTTTGGCATCAGCCCAAAGCTGCTTTTCATGATCAGCAACAGATTCAGCAATCCAAATTCTCTGATGTGTCTCCAGCACTCAGTTCAATGAAGTTAATTATCTGTGCCTTAACTTATGATGGTGCTTACTAATGAATAGACACAATTCCCTTTATGCTCTTTTGTAAAGTGTTTTGTTGTGTTTTCATTTAAAATGTAGATGAGTCTTCACAACCTGACTTGGCACTAGCTGCTTCTTTAATAATTAACTAATAAATTTGCCATTACTTAAAACTATTGGCATTCAAACTACTTCATTGTTACTAGCTGCTTATTTAAGTAAATAAATGATTTATTGTTGTAATTTTAAGCCTAGTTTAAATATAAATATAAAAACCTACATTTGACTTACTAGCCTTATATCAAGTTTGTTATTGTTCATAAATGTCAGAAGGAATCAAAAGTTAGCTAAATGGATATATAATTGTTCATAAATGTCAGAAGGAATCAAAAGTTAGCTAAATGGATATATAAACTCCTAATCATATACATAACTTAAGTGTAGGTTCAGGGTTTGGAACAACAAACCAAGAATTGTTCCCATTGTGGGATCCTTGCCACTACTGAAAACTAACAATTAGCTGAACATTGTAATTAATAATCAAACTGCAATAAACTAAAGATAAGAATTTCAAAGAATTTTCTTCAACAAATTTTACAATGGTTTTGCTCTATTTATATTTGAGTTTAGAAAGTACCTGTAGATCTTGAATTTCAAAATATTTTTCTGCCCAGATGGCTCAAAATAATGGAAATATGTTCACTCCCTTTGGTTTGCCAAATTAGTAGAATCAACAAATACTAATTGCTAATCTTTTCACTGATAATTTCTTAGTTGCATTATACAGAAGTAATTAATGATAATTTATTTATAATTTTAATTCAAATCAAATTTTAGTTCAATGTTAATTCATGTTTGATTGAATATCTTTCTTTAGCAGCTTAATTGGTTTTGGATTATGCTACAAAGGAAAACTGGAAAATGTAAAGATTCAAATAGCCAACACAACATTTGTACAAGACTTCATAGTGATTGACACAGAAAGAAACTCAATACCATATGAGATTATACTGGGTAATGATTTACTTAAAAAACAAATGTGTAATAGATTCCATAACAAAAACCATAAGAGTGTAGCATCATCCAAACAAATAAGCTGATAAAGAAGAAAGTCAATTAGAAGAACCCAAAATCAAATATGAATGTCATTAAAAATGGATTGTAAAAAATTATTATCATCTTAAATTAGTTTGTATGTTCCAACCAATTAATATAAGTGGAATTGATTATGAATTAGTATTTGTTGATACTATAAATTTTGACCAAATGAAGGGGGTGAAATCACTTCCATTATTTTTAGCAGCCATATTGGCAGATGAAAGATTCAAAATTTGAAATCAACTAGTACTTTTTCAAGTTACTATAAATACATTCAATTTAGTTGTAACAATTGATAAAGAAATTTCTTCAGAACTTTTAATTATTTTCTACTATGGTATGATTACTTAATAGAATGTCAAGCTAAATGATTGGTGTTTCATAGTGGTGAGGATCCATCATGGGAACAATTTTAGGTTTCTTGTGCCAAGTCATGAAAGTGCACTTAGGTTAAGATTAGGGGTTTTTTACTTTCATTTAGATGGCTACCAATCATGTATTTTAAATAAAAAACTTGAAATATGGCTAGTAAGCCAAAACCTAGGGATTTGAATTAATATTATTTTAGATCCAAATTAGTGACAATAATGCAACTGAGAATTTGTATGACCATATAACAGTTATTAAATGTAGGATAGGAAGCTGCTACTTATTAGATTAGTTTATTAAAGCCAATATATTTCAGTAATGGCTATACATAATATTAACTACACAGCTAGTAACAAGTCAGGTTGGAAGTAGATGAAACACTTTTCAAATTGAGATTAAGTCAAGTTGTGTCTTGTCTTGAGTATACACTGAGCTGGGATAGGGTACACATAAGTTATATCAATGAGCTGAAAAGTGGAAGTCAACCAACTGGATCATCAGTAAGAATGTGATACTGGATGTGGAGATTGGCCTAAGGCAGATGCCCATTACCAATGATTAGAAGAGATGCTGTGAAGCTTTGTCACCTAAATAGTGGCTATGATTAAAGTTAATGGAATTACAAATGTGGAAGTAAAGCAGTATAAAATTAGTACATCCCTACCCACAAGTACACCACTATAGTTATAATGGAAAAGCAAGGAGAAAGAGATGACAATGCCTGGTAGAGGTTGTTACATGGCGACCATGACAGCCAAAAAACAACAGTCAAAGAATTGGAAAAATTTCTTTTACTTACTTGAGTCAAGACAGCTGTTTCTTCTCAGAACACAAAGAATTTCTTCTACATCAAAAGGTGCCGAGGAAACATTCAGTGGAACAACTTGGACACACTGACATTACCTATGAGTAAAAGTGGAATTACAAGCATCATGATAGAAACACAAGAAGTTGATAGTCTATGGAGAAATCTACCCACACCTAACATAATGAACTCTAATAAGAGCCTAGAATTATGACCAAAGAGGAGCACCACTACAAACCAGATTATAAAATGACTAAAGGAAAAAATGGCAGTGCCAAGAAGACAGCACCCAAAATTGTAACTCCCAGAGCTCATTGTCATACTCTGGAGACACAGATTCATCTCCCGCCATTACACTGACCCCCCCTTGATACAAGCCCCTGAGAAATAGTTGAAATGTTGAAAAAAGCCATGAGATGGAAAAACTCTTAAGAAGTGAAATAGAACACTTAACTGACATATTCAAACAAATGGAGCAGCAAAGCAAGAGCATTCTAAATGAAATTAAGGCAGATATGGAAATAAAACTAGAAAGGCAGAGAAAACTATTCTAATATGAAATTAAGTCACTCACTAAGCAATTATCAGAGAGAACACCCAGCTGATACCAGATAATGACATACAATCAGAAGAGCTTGAACAACTACAAGACAAATTGAAACTAATACTTTAACATAATCCAACAACTTAAAGCTGCAAAGCAAAAAGAGATTAGTCAGAGAAGGTTAATATCAAATTCAAGGATGATTAAAAGATGATTTAAAATTTAAATTCAACAGTTATATTGTTGCAATGGATCAAATACTTAAACAAATTTACTTTTACCATCAAACACAAGAGAGGTACACTCCATACCAACGCAGATTTTTGGACAACATTCTCAGAGTACTAAAGAGATGCATCTAAGGAAGAAAAAATTCCAATTTCTACCACACACAGAATATGAAGGACTACCAGAAATAAATGTTGACAAAAAGGGGCAATCAGTCCTACCAATAATGATTAAGGAAGAGATATCAGAGCAAGAAATCATAGAAAAGCAAAGAGATGATGTGATACTAAATGAAATAATAAACAAGCTGAAAAAGCCACAACTAAAATTATCAAAACTAACAGTGAGCTACTACAAAAGATATTAATGGCAAACAAATAAGAACAGACTCTTATACATAGAATCACAAAACAACAGAATCACAATCCCATAATATTACAAAAGGGAACTGATATGGAAGACACATGAGAAGGGCCATCTAGGGATCACACAAACAGAAAGCACTTTCAATGCAAGGTTTCATTACAACAGCAGTCAGAAAGGTCAAAGAGGATATAATTAACAAATGCGCAACATGCCTTCTAAATAACAAGCAGCCCTTCCTGTCACAAAGAGCACCACTAGAAAAAATCATTGCAATGCAACCTAATGAAATCATACAGATGGACTTGTAGATGCTGTCAAGAGATGAAGAAAGATATCAACACTTGCTAGTGATGGTGGATAACTTTACCAAATATGTAACATCCTCCACCTAGCTTATTACGCCGTGTCTGATTACTGATAATGAGTACTTAGTAATTCACGGGTGAGGTGTTACTACATTGTCAAACCATCAGACTATCCTCTATTATTAACTAGTTATGTTAATAAAATGATTGAGTATTCACTATCACTGCTTAGGTGACGAAGTGGTCAGATGTTTCCTCTTCAGTTCTTCTGTGGGCTACTGCCCAAAGCCGATCTCCACAACACAGCTCCTCCTCTTCTACAATGATGGTTGAGTCCAC
>CABFPE010000072.1:1474499-1499982 GCA_900660155.1 Hofstenia miamia | reverse complement strand
AATTATATGCCCCTTATTTATTATTTATTTACATGAGCTGAGATAAGAGAACTCTGAGATAAATTGTTTATTGAGCTAGGAATTAATACTTGAGACACACAATTAGCACCTTGGCAAGTAGGGATGGCTTCAAAGAGATGGCTTCAGTGTGATGCCATGTGAATTGGTCACTGCTGAAGTTCTTTATGGAATGGAATTTCTGTATTTGTTTAGCAAAAATCAGTGAACCACCAATGTATGTTTTTTGTTGGAATGCTGGTCACTCTCTGCTACAGTAGACTTTGCAACCTTTGATCTAAACACTTGAGTTACCCAGTACCACTAGAGTAGCCAGAGCTCCTCCATGATTCTACATGGTGACCCTGATGTGATACTGGACAAATTAGGTTGTCATTTAAACTCTCTACTCTATTCTGCTGAAGTGTGCAGGCGAATTGATGACTGGAGATGAACTCTGGTTATGAAGCTTGTGTACATTCTGAAGTGGTCATCTGACTTTCACCTGGTGATTGTGACATAGTGTTTCTATATCATACTTGGTTTTGTTCTTTCTCTTTGGTGTGAGGAAGCCAGGATAGTTGCTTCTCTGGCTGTGAATCAACTTCACTACCAATCAATGCATAACTTTGCCTCTTATGTTATCTTTTAATACAGTTCTGTGCTTTTGAAGCTGTCACTGAGCTTCAATGTTGTTCTTACTTATTTTGGTTGTTATCTTGTTGTTGTCTCATTCTTCTAGAATTTGGATTTAATACCGTACCCTACTATAAATAGATTAAAATCCATGTAATCAATTGATAAAGAAATTTCTTCAGAATTCATATATTGTTTCTTTGCTATGGTTTGAATATTTAATATGATGTCAAGCTAAATGAGTTGTGTTTAATAGTGGTCTGTATCCATCATGGGAACAATTCTAGGGTATTTGTGCCAGATCACAAAGGTGTACATATGTTAAGTAGAGGGGATTTATTCTTGTTTAGTTGACTACTGTTCATTATCTACATGCATTAAACATAACAAGCTTGAAATATGGGTGGTAAGCTGAAACCTAGGATTTATATTTATATATATATATATATATATATATATTTTAGATCCAAATTAATGACAATAATGTGATGGATAATGTTACTGAGCATGTAGTAATTATTAAATGTAAGTTAGGAAGCTGCCGTATATTAAACTAGTTATTAAAGCCAATATATTTCAGTAATGGCTACATGTAATATTAATTATACAGCTAGTCACAAGGCAGGTTGCATGAATATTGTAACATAATCTCATGTGTGGTCAAGTAAAGAAAAGAAAAGGATAGAATAGAACTAAGACTCAAGTAATCTAACAATTAATTGTACACACATGATTATTATTAATTGAATTATTTGTAAAATTTTTGTATGCAATATTTTTTGAAATAAATTTGTGTGGTAGTACTTTTGACAAATGGTAAAAGAATGAAATGCAAAAGCTAATTAGTGCTGAAATGCACAAAATGGCAGACAAAGAAAATAAGGGAAATTTGTAACATAATCTCATGTGTGGTCAAGTTAAGAAAAGAAATAGAAAGAACTAAAACTCAAGTAATATAATAATTAATTGTACACACATGATTATTATTAATTAGATTATTTTAAAAATTTTATTAAGCAATATTTTCATATTAATTTGACTTTTGACAAATGGAAAAAGATTGAAATGCAAATGCTAATTAATGCTGATGTGTGTAAATGGCAGATGAAGAAAAAAGAGGGAAAACATTAAATTGTCAACAAGTATAAAAATGGTACAATTTATATTTTTGGTGATGAACAAAATTCACTGGATTTATTTCTTTATTTTGTCAGGTTTATTTATTAATTAAAATGGAAAGCTAAATGGTCAAGCACTAGAGTAATCCTGATGGTGGTCCCCAACTACATATAAAGGAAATCTGGAACAGCAAGCACATACAGCCTTTCAAAAGTGCAGTGCAGCTGGTAGTAATTGTTTACTTGATGTGCTTATAAGTTAGGTGTAGGAATAGGGAGCTTTATTTGTTATAGCTTTCCTATCACTTGTTATTCACAAATCAGTGTTATTATTATTATTAGATCAACCCTCATTAGAAAAGTAATGTTTTATCTATATCAGTTTTCTTGGTCAATCAATCAATTGACAACTCTCAACTGACTTATGAATTAGTTTTATTGCTGACTGCATTGGTTGTTCACATGTATCAAGGGCTAACATGTATAGTTATATCTTTAGTGTTATTATATGTAAGGAACTATAATAAGCTAAAGCACCACAGTGGCATTACTTTTCTATATTTTAACCACAACCATAATAAGAACAATCAATGCATTAAATTATTAAGCTATCACACACACACATGTTTTCTGAGACAATGTTCCATGCACTGAGTCAACCATTGGTAATTCCTTCAACATCTGAGTAAAGATGGAATTGTTCACAAAGACAAAGTCTCCTCTTGTGCAGTGCTTCAAGTCAGGTTTTGACCATGTATACCATCTCTTGCTCTCATTCTAAAATAGCTGTTGTTAGTTAGATCATTAAGTGTAGCTAATAATAAATATTAATTCAATTATTACAATTGAAACAATATGGAAGGAGAGAGTTTTGGAGTCTGTCATACATTAAATATTAGGAATATGGTTACACAATCCTAAAGAAATATGAAATTAGTGTTGGCAAGATTCTACTATATCCCTAAATTAAGTGCTGGTTCATGGCTTGGAATAAGGAACCTAGAATTATTCCCATTATAGGATACTCACCACTACTGAACACCAACTGTTTAGCTGAACATCATGCTAAATAATTAAACTGAAATCAAACTAAATATAAGAATTCCTAGGAATTTTCTTTTGTCAATTTATAGTTAATCTGAAAAAAGTACCTGTTGATTTCAAATTTCAAAAGTCCTTCTGCCAAGATGGCTAAAAATAATGGAAGCAATTTTGCCGCCTTTGTTTCACCAAATTATTAGAATAGACAGATACTAATTATAACCATTTTCACTGACAGTTCATGGTTGCATAATACAAAACTAAAGTAAGATGATAATTAATTTTTATGATATATTTTTAATCACATTTAAATTTGATCTTAGTTTTCACTGTCTATCTTTCATTAGCAGTTTAATTTGACTTGGATGATGCTACATAATGACTATTTTAGGTTCTTTTGCCATGCAATTAGATCAAATTGAAAAAAACTTGCTTGCACACATAAAAAGATTTGTGGCTGTTCATTCACCTTCGCCTGGGATGTTAAATAATACAATATATTGCTTCATTGATCTTCACCAAATACTAAGTGTAGAGGAGAAAAATAACATTCTCAATGCAAAATTTTTTAAATACTGTGTAAGCAGTTTTCATTTTCTAATATACATTTATATATATATATATTTACATTTGAATTTTAATTCCCCTACGGCGCTGCGCAATCTAACCAATTGATCAAAAAGACCAACCATGCTACCTGCCGAGTAAGCAAGCTGCGAATAATGACAAAACCACAATCGACTAATTGATAGTTAGTACTAAGGGCCATGAACTTCTATAACATAACTGGACTGGAACAAATGAATGTATAACAGCAACATTTGGCTGATTTCACTCAAACATTCATAGTTTTGCTCTTCTATTAGTGAATTAAAAAGCGTAATTTATAAATGATTGAGTGTAGTCGGCCAAATGTTGCTGTTAGATTTTCATTTGTTACAGTCTATTTAGTATTATATAGAAGTTCATGTAAGGGCTTCCGCTTGATAAATTAGTTAATATCAAACATTCAATAACAATGTGGCTACCATACAAAAGATGTGTATATTTACTGGAAGGCCCATCGTTAACTTAAGGAAATTACTATTTAGAATTTTAGAAAAGCACATGATAACTAGTAAGTTAATTCAAATTTTAAAGTGTAATTAATTCCTGAATGCCAAAATTTTGACAAAACGTACATCTTTTTTTTATTACAGAAAACCCACTTAGTGGATCATAACGAAATAAGTGATTTCAATTTGGAAACTGATATAAAGTGTTTTTTAGATTGAGATTTTTTAACAAAGCTTTTGCAGTTTATTCAAAGTAATAGTAAAATCAAATTTCGTTGACGTAGTTTTTAATTTTTTCAAATGTTTCATTCAAAATCACGAACTATTAACAAACTTAAGATAAAAAATTAGTTTCAAAAACTATGAATTTTCTAAAATTCCTGTGTGATCATCGAAAATTTAATGTGAAAACGATTTCTTACTCAAACAGAGTGCTTATTTAATGTACATATTTTCATTAAAACAAGCTTTATTAATTTTGAATTCGAATTTATTTCGAAAAATACTAAAACTGATAAACAAATTTTGCAAGTTTTTCAAATTCAAATTTTACGATAGTGTTTTTTAAGTTGACAAAAAATATTAGTACAATTAAATTTCTATTATGTAATTTTGAATGGTCTTCCAATATATCATTCATAATCATAAGCTATTAATTAGTCTTATAATTTTTAATAGTTTTCAAATTTTTACTTCAAAATCAACAGATATTAGCACATTCAGTAAAAAAATTAATATTCAAAAATTATAAATTTTCGTGATTTGCAGTAAAAATATTTCTTTACTTTTAAAGAATATTTTTTTATAATCATATATTCATTAAATCAAGTTTTATCAATGTTTTTATGCAAATTGATTTAGCAACCCCACCAAAACTGATAAAAAAATTTCCGGTTTTTCAAATTGANTACATATATATTGTGGAATTGCCACTTAAAGAAAGCAGAGTGATCAATGAAGAATTACCACAAACTCCCACTAGATGTGTACAAGATAAATGCAGCCTACATCAGCATTATTATTTTAGTTCTGATGTTAGGCAGGTTGGTTTTTGTTATTTATTACATTTGTATTCATACATGGCAAACATGTGTGCGATTGTTTAATAAAATTTTAATTTCATGCAGCTCAGTCTAATTTTTTGCTATTATGCAAGTTAATGAGATGAGCTGGAACTGCTAAACTTCCAATGGAGATGAGGGGGCTGCACAGTGTGCAATTCAGCTGTAGGTGCCTCAGCTGTCTTGGGACATTGCATAGACCAGTTCATCTCTGGGGTTTAGTTAATGCAGAAATGCCAAGTATATACTGTTGATGCCTACTAGTAAGTTTTACTTCAGCATTAATTGCCAATTAAACTCATATGCCTCCTTTGAGCATCCATCTAAATTTAATAGCAATATGCATGTCTGTATGTTAAACTACCATCCTTCACAGGCATTGAGGTTGCCTATTACTCTAACTCACCCATTGTACTGTGTTGCTATGAGATGTCTTGTTAATAGTAGTTCATAAGCTATCACTTAGTACTTGCTTTATACTTACTTGTATTATTTTTCATGCTCTGTTGATGCTAGATGGTGACCTGCAAATGTCAAAAGAACTCAACTGAACTGCTCTTAAATTTATTCTGAATACTATGACAACAATTTGAAATTGTAATTTATTCTTATGCCTAGTTATGCAATCAATATTATTGGAATTTCAGCCAAACTTTACCTCAATTATGAATGTGTCTATGTGTCTCATAACTAAAGACCCTACTATGGCTTTATTACCACTGTGCACCTCTCTCCTATCTGGCTTATTATAGAAAAAATATAAAATGTCTACATATTCTCAGTCCTCATTGAAAAATTTAACTAAAGCTACCCTTAATGAAATGGAATCCAGAATAATATCCATGAAAAAAAAACTGTCAAATACTTCCCATTACCAAAAAGACATCACCTATGTCACCCAGTATCTGTTTGTGAAAACCTAAACATATTCTGTACTAATATCTTACAAATGATCACAAATTTTTTAAAACTGAATACTAACATGATTCCACAATCCCAAATTGCAACATTAAATGTTTGTCAGGATCCATCAGGATTCATGCAATCACTGCCACCACTGAGTCCATTGGCACTCTGAACAACTCCACCACTAATTCCATTTCCAAAAGCAGTAAGTCTGCATGATACATTGGATACCAAATCAAAAAATCAAATATCAATGTTTCCCAATGAACTGTTACAGACTGATCTAAAACTAAACAAAATGCTGCAATATTTCACTGGAAAATTTGACATAAAAGCCCAAACTTTCAGGGAATGGATAGTTCTGTGCAAAATATACCTTGTACAACAGCACAAAACAAAACAGAACAACACAACTGCCTTTACTCATAAAATATCATGCCCTACAGGTTTACATTAACTGCAGTAAAAACAGATTACTACAAACTAGTAGCCACTATGAAAAACCACTTTGAAAATGATTGCACAAGAAAACAATGCAGAATGCAACTTTACTCATGTTGACTTAAAAAAAGGAAGGCATTGTAGACTATATCAACAAAGTAGATTGCCTCCTTCAGCTATCACAAGAAGAGTATCACTACTACCCAAAGGACCTATACTCCTATGTCCTCACAGGTATTCCACCAGCAATAAAAACAAAATTTGAAGGCAAGTGCAACATCAATGATGATATCAACACTCTCATCAAAGAAGCAGTAAACATACATCTAATGGAATTAATTGCCAACATGGTACACAACCAACTTCATTCTAACCATGCTGAAACTTCACAAATATAAAAGATGACTTACAAAAAGCTATCAAAAGTAAACCCACAGACTTTCCATTTGTAAAATGCAAGAAATGTGGAGAAAAAGGTCACCTAAAGCCAGACTGCAAAAAGATAATATACCTCATCAAGGAGGACAACTATTATACAGCAGAAGGCCTAGAAAATCTGGAACACACAGAGTCATCCAAAGAAAATCCCCAGACTGAGCAAAGGAGCTACTGGTTGTCACCAACTTACTTGAATGAAATCCAATACCTCTAACAATTAGCATCTGCAACATCAATACTGATGTCTCTATCATGATCACGGCCAATAGATGTGCTCACAGCATAGGATGGACTAGAGAAGACATACAATCAAATGAATCCTGTCTCATAACTGCATTAGGAGACTATGTCAACATCAAAGGTTTTCAAAAAAATGCCTTACTAACCATCCAAAATGTCAAATTCCACCAGGATATACATATCATCAACAAAATGGATCAACCTCTCCCTTATGAAATGATACTTGGATGTGACTTTCTCATGGAAAACAACTGTCTCATAGACTAGTCCAACAATTAAAGAAGATAAAAATGACCCTGTATCTCTCACCACCAAGGGCATACATGCTTGTGAATTCACTCTAGTCTACAATTTAAGACTTGAGCTCTTTCATTGGTGTCTAGCAAAAATTGTTTCAAACAAACCATTCACTGGTGAAGTGGTCATTTCCAAAATATACTGCTACAACAATTCTAAAGTAGCTGTACTAAACAACATTGCCTCCATCACCAATAACTTTGGCTTTGCTGTGAAATTAAATAATTCTAACAAACCTGTGAATCTGAAATCCACCTTAATCATGATCACAGGTAAACCATTGGAGAACTATATCACCAAAAACAAACCTATCCTACTCACTTCAGAAAAAACAACAGAAAACATAAAAATCAATGCACTCCTGCTAACAATGGAATCCTATCCCCACTTAATTAACAACACCTTAAAAGCAAATGCAGCTATATTCAATAACAAAGAAATAAGGATTGGCAAAGTGATTGGGGTCCAACATTCTATCAAAACAACAACAGAGAAACAAATATGACAAGTGTGAAAACAGTACCCACACAGAACCATATCCAAGCTATTAAACCATGGCATCATCAGACACAGTCACAGTCCATATGTCTCACCAGAAGTTTTCATCAAAAAAGGTGATAAACATAGATTGTGTATTGATTTTTGGCCAACTAAACAACATAACGAAAAAAGAATGCATATCTCCTACCAAGTGTAGACAATATTCTTTATGATTCTTCTCAGTACAAACTATTCTCCACATTAGATCTATGCAAGGCCTATTGGCAGGCGTCCATACCAGAACAAGTTATAGAAAAAACTGCTTTTATCATGCCATTTGGCCTCTTTGAATAGCTCTATAAGGCCCTTGGCCTATGCAACACTCCTGCCACATTTCCAAGTTTTGTAATGAAAGTATTGCTAAAGGACAAATGCACCCTAGCAGATTGAATAGCTGCCTTTATTGATGACATCTTAATCAGATTAAATAATATTGAGCAACATGCTGAACAACTGCATGGTACACTAAATCTTCTCTACAATGCATGCATATGCATCAACTCAAATAAATGCAACAAAGCAAAGCATAATGTTATATTTCTTGGCAGAAACATCACCCAAGAAGTCATTATGATCAAAGACAACGCCAAACAGCTAATCAATGAGATAGAACCTCCAAAAACAATCAAGGATATTCAACAAATATTAGGATTCATCAACTATTACCATATGTTTATACCAAACCTTGCTGAAAAAACTTTTCATATATCAAACCTCCTAAAAAATAAAATGAATTCACATGGACCAGGCAACATCAGGAGGAACTTAATGCCCTCAAAGAGGACATGAAAAAAATAAAATTTCTAAACCCCCTTATACCAAATGCTCCTTATATCTTGGACTGCAACACTGGGACTATCAACATTGGAGCCACACTCAGCTAAGTCCAAGATGGACAAGAGAAGCCAATACAATGGTTCAGTAGAAAATTAAAACAGTTTCAATTCAATTATGGCACTAAATTAGAAATGCTGGGTCTCATTGATTCACTGAAAAAGTTCCAACACTTCCTTATAGGTGAAACCAATTTTCCATTCCAAACTGATAACAGCAGCCTCTCCTGGTTAAAAAACTGCGCAGGTGATTGCTTTAACATAATATCTTAATGGATAGAATATCTTAACAACTATCAATTCCCAATAGAACATCACAAGGGGAAACTCCACACCAATGGACAGCATTGCCTCAATAGCAATGATACCTCAAAAAACCACAAGGAGAAGGTATAAACTTCCACTTTATACTGCAATGTCAATACAAACAACTGCCAGACATCAACACCAACAGAAACAGTAACCCTGTCCAACCACTGCTATCAATCTTCATCAAAATGGAGATGACAGCAGCAGAAATTGCCAAAGCACAACAAAACAATATCACACTTCATGAAATCCTTATACACTTAAAAGATCCTACATTTGTGATGGATTCAATGGCCACATGCTACTACTAGAAACACAATTGGCAAATAACTGACTGCAGAATTCTCTATGACATAACTTGTAACCTCATCTCATTTCTGGAATAATAAAAATGTGAGGTAATCAAAAAAATCTATAAACAAGACCACAAATGGGTTTACCAAAAAAGAACTCACTGTCCTTGAAAATTTCATTACTAAATGCCTGTGAAAAACAATAGAAGAACTCATCAATAAATGCCAGTCTTGCATCCTCCTTAACAAATCATGCTTCCCTGGTCAATGTGCAGCAAACTATACCAACAGAATTGTCAACACAGATATTGAGCAACTCTCAAAGAATGACAAAAGTTATACATACATACTAGTCATGGTAGATAACTTTACCAAATATTGCAAAATGATACCACTGAAAATATCAAAGCTCAAACTACAGCTGAAGCAATAGTCAACAACTTGGTGTGTGTGTTTGGCCAAATGACTCAACTCATCACCAAACAAGAAAAACAGTTCAAAAGTCACCTCTTCCAAACAATGGCCAAAAATTAGAGATCCTCTATAGTCACACAACAATCAATCACCCTCAAGCCAATGGTGAAGTTGAACACATAAATCAAACTCTACTAAAACTAATGAGAATAATTGCTACACATGTTGGAGGAAAAAACTGGTGAGAAACACTACCTATGGAGGAATACTTTTACAGTACATTAGACTGATATCTAAATACAAACAAAAATTCTTCTGGTCTCTAATGAATTATACTTTTTTGGTAAAAAAATGTTTTTAAATTTATATTTCTATTCTGGCTTTGTTTCAGTTAAAGCCAAGCAAATGATTTTTAGCTGAACATAATTTTTTGGGACCTTTTTAACTTAAAATTTAATTGATAATAATTATTGTATAAATAAGAAATCACTAAATAAAATTCTAAATATATAATTCAACTATATTATCTATTGTCGTCAGAAAGAGAGCCTTTAAAATTGCCCTTCTCTACCTATTGAGCCTACCAAGAATGCCTTAATGCTTGCATTCTTGCATTCTGTGACAATTGCTGGAGCATTGCATATAATGAACACCATGTATACCCGTTTTTACAATCTATATTGTATAATAAATGTGCTTTCTCTGTCTCTTTGTAAGATTGTTAAGTTTTCTGAGGTCATTGCACAACTGGTGTTTGTTTCCCTGTTTAACAAAAGCTGTGGGTGCTGCATACATGCTTTTGCCTGGCAATTTCATGCTGTTACTCAAAAATTCTGGCACTCACTAAACCAGCAATCATATGGGTTTATCTGTAGTTGTAATTATTTTGTGGTTTTCTCTTACAGCTTTTCCCATGCTTATTTCTATGAAATTGAATATCCATGAGTGCTTTCTGAGGAGGTATCTTAGCTAATCTCATTATGTATTTCTGTCAGGCATTGATATTGATTGGGATCCATTATCAGCATATTTTGTTGTTGGTCTTCTTCACCAAACATTTCAACATTTATGCTTTCAGTCAAATTTTTTCTTGCCACTTTTATTACTGTTCCAAATATCACTATCTTTTCCCATTTGAGGTTTACAATACTGTTTGTGCAATTCAGGATTGCTATTTTACCTATTCCATTGCTTACAACACACAGACTTGCAGGTATCATCAGTCTTTTGTATTCATTCAAACTTAATCATATATCATAATGTGGTTTTGACAGTGTTTTCTGTATCAATTTCATGAACCTTCACTGATTTGGCAGCAGTTGTACATTTCCTTTCAGTTTGAAACAGACTGCTTCTATGGGTTCAATCTTATTTGATATTAATAACAATTCTTCCTGGACCTTGATATTCTGTTTTTGGAAATTGATTATACAGTTGTGTTTCCTTAGAAAGTTGCTTTTCAGTATCAGTTAGTTTCTTGTTAAATTTGTCCATTAATGGTTATAAATAGACAATTTAATCATCACTATTTAGGTCAAATAGCCTTGCAGTATCTCCAACAGTTGAACATCTGCCTGATGCTGCTTCCATTGAAGTGTATCCAGCACTCATCTCAATTGCATGACTTATGTTTACCCTAACCTAGCATGGTGTTAACTAAAGTCAAGTCACTGTAACTGGGCTTGTTACTAGCTGATTAATTTAGTAATGTATGAATATCCATTACCAAAAACTATTGGCTAATAGATAATTAATTAAACAAGTATCAGCTTCCTATTCTACATGTAATATGTATAATATCATCACCAGTCTCATTATTGGTAGCTTATCATTAGGATATTTTAGAAATTTTATTCCTTTTATATCGTCTGAGAATATTTTATAGAATTTTTTATATAGATGTATTCCTTATAATCCAATCATCAAAGTCATTTGTACATCTGCTATGCTTGTGTGCCATACCTTTGGGTATCAGTGTTTCTGGGTAGAAGAATGTGAATACTTTTCTTAAACTTCTTGTGATTGCTCATCTTTATAGAAGAAACTTATATTTTTTTTCAATTAATCTTTGGTAATCTTGTTTGCATGGTTTTTGTTAATCCTCATCATTGTGATTATTTCTATTCTTTTGATTAAATTGAAGGAACAGTTGTTATTGGCGCCATTGCTAGCCCTATTGTTTCTGGGTAATTCATTTTGCTTTCTTGCAAGTTGTTCCAAAACATTTGTTTTAGCCCTTTTTGTGAGCTTTACCTGCATTTGATCATTCATTTCTATTCTTGACATTATGCATTCTACATCTACTGCTAACTAATTGTATGTTTTTAGAAGTTCATTGCATTCTATTTTCATAAATGCAAGTTTGTGCCTGTCTTTTCTCAATATAGGCAATTTTAGATTTGTATCTTCCATTGTGAATATCACTAATAACCATGATATTGCCTGGTATTGTATTTCTGGCATGTTTTTCTCTTTGAATATCCTGTTTCTGAAGTTTTTCTTTGTGTTCAGTTCATATACTCTGTTTATTTCCTCAAAGGTAACCTTGATTGTTTTGTGATATTTTCTCAATGGAGCTTCTATCACTATGACTGGCCATTCTCCTGATGTCTTTTTCTGAAAATGTCATTATTTTCCATATATTTTTAATTTTTTCAGGTGCTAGTGTTTTTGTGTTAGGCTGCATTTTATGAAGAGTGTGTTCACCTTTTCAGTTCCTTCCTTATCCATTGTCAATTTAATCATTTTAATTTGTTTGTATAAATTGATAACTATGCAGGGATCTACCATAATCCTGTATACTTGTACCCAAAAGTCAATCTGTAAATCAAATCTGATTAATTATGTGATCATTCTAATGGTGGGTTTTCTTTCCCATAGGAATACATTTTTACTTGCATTTTTATAGAAAATCTGGAATTTCATAAATTGTTGTTTTCACTATTATTATCATTTGTATCTTTTGTAACTTTGCCAAGCATAATGTTTGCTCTATTTGTCTCTGTAAAATTCTTTTTCTTTTAATATATGAATTACTGTTAATTTTTTTTGTTCAATGTTAACTTCCATTATCCTCATGATTTCATTGATATATGCCATTATGCTTTGAGCTGTTGATAGCATAAAGTCTTCATCAAAAGTGCAGTTCCATGCTTCTCATGTAAAGCTTCATTCATTTCTCTTGGGTAACTAATAATAACATTTACCATGGGCCTTGTTTGTGCATCCAATACTATCAGTTAACACTTGACAACTTGTGGGTTCCATAGTAATATTGTCAGCCCTCAATTGCTTTCAAATAGCTATGGTTCTTCCCCCACTTATGCCTTCCCCTGGAACTCTGTTGGTCCAGCTGCCCTTGAATTAGTGTTGTGGATTTTCAGAAGGAAAGTTGAGCTGCTGTGCACTGGTTATCTATGTGCCCTTGAAATGGCTGTGCAGACTAGTAGTGGGAAAGGCTTTATGTTTGCCCTTGAATTGGATTTTGGGACTAGTAGGATGCCTTCTCACTCTCTGTCTTTTGTTAGTCAGTTCTTTGTTCTTGTCACTTCTGCCCTTGAATTGACATCTCATTTGAGAACTTCTCCTCACTCTTCTTTGTGTGTTCAATGTTGTGAGTTCATCTGTCATTTGATATTTTTGTATTCTCTTCTTCAATGGTTGGTGCATCATTTTCATCTAGTTTCCTAAATTTAGCTAGAAAACTTAAATCCCATATTTCAGAGTCATATATATTTTTATCTTTAGCTACCCTTTGAAGCCTTGTATATTTCATCATAATTTTCTTCTAGTAGGCTATCTAAATCATTCATTTAATATACTATTTCATTATTATTAGTACATGTTAATTTGATGTTGGCATATTCATTCAATTTAGTCTCTTTGATGTCTGCACTCACTCTTTTTAAATTTTGAAAATGCAATAACCTGCAATTATCAAACATATATTCATTGTTTGGTTGTGTTTGTGTTATCATGTATGTCCTGGACCAGATTGTTTTTAACTTCAAACCTGGTCTAAAACAGTGAATTTTACCAGTGTAAATGCATACACCTTATCACCTATTTGTGCATCTGTCCATATATTTTCCTCTTATAATGCAGCTGTTGTCTCACCACTGACTTTTTTTAAGTGACATATTAATTTATGTATTCCATTTATTTGAGATTTGAGTTGTTTCACATACTTGTTATCTATCTTGTTGCTATAATTAAAGTACTGCATTGATAATGGCTTTGCAGCTTCTTTTCCAAACATCACTTTAAATGGCATCATTCCTGTTGTTGAGTACACCAAAGTGTTATAAAAATGCTCCACCATTTCTATCACTTCTCTCCCTTTGCGTCCTCCTATTCTTGTAGTTGCCACTCTCATCAGTTTTATCAGCATCTGGTTTAAAATTTCTACCACTCTGTTAGCATGTGTGTGGTAAACTGATGTTTGTTCACTGATGATTTCCAATAGTTTTAACATTTCCTGAAGGATCCACTCTCAAATTGTGGTCCATTGTCTGTTAATATTGTTTCCATCAGTAAAAATTTTAGGATCAATTTCTTCATTACTATATCTGCTGTCATTTCAGCAGTTGTGCTTTTCATCAATATCAGCAAATTTTGATATCCATCCTCACCTCATGATAACATTTCCAGATCTATATGTACAATTTTGTTAAGTTGTGTCATTATGATTTTCTCTATGGTCCTCTCTGCACCAGGAAGTGTCTCTTTTTGTTTAATATACACATTGCACATTTATTTATTATGTCCAAACTGTTGTTGTGTTGAAAATCTTCTCTGTTTGGGTTATGCCTAAATGGACTTTCTTGTGTACCATTCATATAAATTCTATTTTATATTACTCTGCAATTTCTATTCTGTTACTTTGTACTTCAACTTACAAGAGTCTGTTTTTGGTCAGTTTCCATTTAAATCTCTCATAATAACTTGCTGTTATCCTTAATAGTTTTGTCATTGGCTCCTTTATTTTGTTGATGATTTTGTTTAGTATTATATTATCTCTTTGTTTCTCCAGGATCTCATTCTCTGTTATCTCTTCTTTCATCATTATTGGTAGAACTGCTTGCCTCTTCTTGTCTACATTTATTTCAGGTAACCCATCATACTCTGTGTGAGGGAAGAATTCAAATTGTTTCTTCTCTCCATCTATCTTTGTCACATCTCTCTGGTGTTCAGCTAATGATCTCCAAAAAGCTTTGCTGTTGTGTAGGCTCCCTTTTTAGTATTTGATCTTAAATGTAAATTTGTTTAAGTACTCAATCCACATTGAAACTATCCTGATTTGTCTACTGAGAATTTCTTTAACAATACCAGTCCACTATTATCAGTATGAACTTTGAATTCTCAACCAATTAAGAAGTTTCTGAACTTTTTAATACTTTTGATGAGCTCAAGCCTTTCCAATTTTGAAGATCAGTAGTCCTAGAGTGGCACCTATTGGGATTTTACTTGTATCACATTCTAAAATAAATTTCTCTTTATAGTCTGGTGTATTTGATTATGGTAGTTTTGCTAATTCTTTTTTATGTTACGCAGCTCTTCCTGTTCTTTCCAGGTCCAAACAAATGGTACTGATGTCCTCATAAGCTTGGTCATTTTTTCTGTTTTGCCCACTATGTTTGGGATGAAATTTCCACAATAGTTAAAAAATCCTATTATCCTCTGTAAGTCTTTCTTAGTGTTGGGCTTGTCTATTTTGGAAATCATATCTCTTGCATTATCTTTCATGCATATTCTACCTTTCTTGATCATTCTTCTGAAGAATACTATTTTCTCTTTTAGTATGTTTCATTTGTTTCCATTGATTATGAGTCCTGCTTTCTCAATTATCCTTAGTATTCTTTCTAATTTTTGTAGATGTTCTTGCACCATATCACTTGTCATGATAATGTTGTCTATTTATTCATTGACTCCTCCCCCATTTTGTGTGTTTTGTTTGTCAAGACCATGAATATGTGTTGTTGAAATGTTGCAGGGGCATTACACATCTAAATGCCATTTATATCCACTCATACAAACCATATGGCATTTTAAATGCTGTCTTCTCAATGTCTTCTTCTTCCATTCTTACCTGCCAGTATGCATATCTTCTATTCTCAGGAGAGGGCATGAATCCTTCTTTGTCACTTCCTTTAATTTTTCGAAGTCAAATTCACAATTGGTATTTGTTCCACTGTTTTACAAACACTGTTGGTGCTCCATATGGACTTTCTCTTGTTTGGATGATTTTGTTGTTGATTTGTTCACATAATATCTGATTGTATTCCTCTGATATTTGCTCCAGCACTCTCCTTACTGGCAGCTTTATTGGTTTGTCAATTGTTGTTTCTATTTTGTGAATTACACAAATTGCTTGCCCTATTCTGATTTCTCCATAGTTGAATATTCTCTTGTGTTTCTCTAATAATTTTTTCAGTTGCTTTATCTCGCCTTTATCTAAGTGTTGGTAGTCTTCATCATTTATTTCCAGTGTTTTGTAGTTTTCTTCATCTTCTGCTTTCCTCCCTATGCCCTTGAATCAGCCTTGGGGACTACTCATCAGCTAGATGGTGTTCATCCACTTGCCCTTGAATTGGCAATTTGGATTTCTTACTGCTTTCATTTACTCAACCTTGAATGGACCATGCAAATTACTTGCCCCATCATTATCTTTGATAACTTTCAAGCTTAGTCTAATGTTAGATTTGACGAATTTTCCATATATTTTTAAATTTGATTTCCTCATGTTGATGTTTTTCCCATCTTCTTCAATTTCCATTTCTTCTTCCTGCACTTTTATTCTCTTGTTTGCATTGTTTATCACACATTTGTTTTTTTCAGGAAGTCATCACCAAGTATTACTTTATAAGGTAAAAAATTATTATGGGTATCTACTACTACCAATGATTGATAGAAAGTTGTGTTCACTATCCTTGTTGTCATCATTCTGTTGATTACCACAGTTATTGTATTTATGTTATCTAAATTCATTAATATCATTATTTGTGTTTGGTTTTCATCAGTTGGTGCTCTACTTGGTTTTCTGATTCTCAATCTGTTAGTGATGCTTCATTTGATTCCAGGTCTGATTCTACTATGTCCTCATCTTAGTAGCCTTTCTTATCCCCTATCATGTATAATTGCTTCCTACAATCCTGGTTTCCTATGACCCTTTTGTTTTCAGTTGTAACATTTCATATCTCTCTTTTATGTTTTTGGTTTTTCCATCCTTTTTCCTTACTTTGATTACTTTTTCTGGTTTTCTTTCATTGTAAGCTTTACTTGTTATCTACATTTTATAGTTGCTTCTCCATGCAGTTTTCTCATAAATGTGTGCATTATTTTCAATATTTGCTTGAATGTCAAATGCTTTTCTGACTATTTTTTAAGCTCATCACCATCATCACATTTGATGTAAATTAGGCCCTGATATTGTCTGGCATACCTTTACAGATGTGGGGGAATAGATAATATTTCAAGTACTTACTTTCCATTGAACTCAATGTTAGTAATTTTCTGCTAGTTGTTGTCATTCTTCATTTTTGTCATGTTTAAAATGATGTGATTATGATTTTTGAAGCTATCATTTTTAAAATATTCTATAAAATCTCTGATAGCAATTCATAGTTACTTTTGGTCTCAGTGTCTAATAATAAATAATGTTGATGTGCTGTTCCTGCCAAATAGAGCAGGTGTCAGGCTGCTGCTGCTTCCTGATTGACTTTTCTTTCAGCCATCATAATCTCAAACATTTGCAACCATTCTATGAATGTGGGATTGTATCCATCAATTTTCCCATTAAATTTTGGCAGTGTTCCCTTACATGGTATAGTTCCAATGTTTCTACATTGTGTTAGAATTGAGCTTTCAAATTTAGGTTTCATTGTGTCTCTTTATATTTTCTTTACTTTAAAACTGATTTGCTACTGCTTGTGTAATTTTGTTTATGATTTTTTGATTCTCTTTTTTGTCTTCTTCTTCATAGTCTTCATAGTTTTTCCTTTATCTGTTTCTCCTTTTGGGTGTTGTTTGCAGATAATTTTCTACTTCCATCTTATGAGTTTGCATGTTTTCTTTGTTTTCTTCCTTGTTTAGTTGAATTAGTCTCAGGTTGTCTCTTAATTGTTCAAGCTCCTGTGTCTGTATATCATTGTTGTCAATGAATTGTCTGTTTTCTCCCTCTAACTGTCAATACATTTTTCATTCTGTTCTAAAAATATTTTCTTTGAGTCTGTTAATTGAATCATTTTGCTCTGTGTCTCAAGTTTCAAATTCATGTTTGCTTTTATTTCATTTAGAATGTTTTCTCTTTAATGCTTCATTTTTTAGATATTTTTGGTCAACAATTGTATCTCTTTTTTCAACATTGTCTCTGTCTTGTGGCTTTTTCTCAAAATTTCAAGGATCTCTCATGGGCTTTTTTCTGGGGGCTAGTGTATAGTTTATAAATCAATTGAGGGGGACTGGTCTACTCCATCTGACTGTGTAAAGTGTAATATTATACTGCAATCATTGTTGTTACTAGCTGCTTGATTAAGTAATGTACAAATAGCCATTACAGAATACTATTGGCTTATAGATAATTAATTAAACAAGTTAGCAGCTTCCTATCTTAAATGTAATATGTATAATATCATAATCAGTCTTGTTATCAGTAACTTAATCATCAATAATTTGGATCTAGAAATATAGCAATACGAAATCCTACATTTGGATTATTATCCTTATACCAAACTTGTTATTCATTTACATGTATGAAAGAAATGGTAGTCAGCTAAATGGGTAATCAGAAAAACTCCTATTCATATGCTTAACTTAATTGTGGTTTTGTGGTCAGGGGCATTGTACATAGAATCATTCCCATCATGGGATCCTCACCAGACTTAACACAAACTGTTTAGCTAGAGACTAAAAAGAATCAATTAAACCAGTATCAAACTAAAGATAAGAATTCTGAAGAATTTACATCAACTATTTCTACAATGGTTTCATTCTATTTATAGCAAAATTCTACAAGTACCTGTTGATTTGAATTTCAAACTATCATCTGCCAAAATTGGCTAAAAGTAACAAGAAGCAATTTCACCCTTAACATTTTGTCAAACTGCTAATATTGACAAGCACTAATTTCACACATTTACTAGCAAATTTTATTTGCACACTTTCATTTTAAAAAAATTTCATTTTCAGTGCAACAATGAGCAAAATGTGCTGTGTGGTTTGAAACACAAAAAATGTGGTTTTGGTGCAACAAAAGTTTAGATCAGTTTATGGAAAGAATGTCCAAATGTGGCATGCAAGACTAATTGAAACAGGCAGCATACTTGACAAAATAAGAAAAAATGAAAAACCTAAAACCTCTGGTGAATCTCTTACAAAGGTCAGGGTTGTCTTAACTGAAAACCCAAATTCTTCTTTAATGTGTGTTGCCCTTGCTACTGGGATGAGTAATCAATCAGTTCATAATGCCCTGTATGTTTTGCTGTTTCCCATGATTCTCTCTGGTACCCCAGTTTGCTTGCACACTTTTCTGTGACTACTGATATCACCAATACTTTAGTACTGCTGAGTTTATTGTAACAGAAATAACACTGGCTTCTGACAGTTTTGTTATTACCAAGATGGGTGTTTAGTTTATCAGAGATGGTGATATCTTTAGTTTATCAAATTTTCACTATCTGTCTTGGCTTCTATGTAACCTTCTATTTCTTATAAGTCAGCTAAATCATCTTTGATGTTGAAGGCCTTTTAAGCTGGACTTGTGACATTGGGTGTCAGACTTTCAAAAGGCTTTCACCATACCATCTTTGGTTTTTACTTTCAATATTTTTTCTGTTGTCTTTTTCTTTTCTGTTTTTTCTTCTGTCATCTCTGCTTTCAATACAGTGACATTTATTTTTGCTCTCCTTGATAGTGTTATTATTTTCCAATGTGATGTTCTACTTGAGTGCCTTACTTATTAATTTCTTCAATGAATTATCTTAATTCATCTGGTAAACCTTTACATATATGTGAAAAGAGATCATATTTGTTATATGCACTTTTTCTTGAACTGAGCTTTATTATGCTGCATATATGCCCATAAATTGCCAAATCTATTGCTGTCAAGTTTCTGCAGTATCAACTTATATTGACTTGGAAAACTCTTGCCTCCATAATCATTAGATAGTGTTGGTACACTGTGCTGTCAAGATAAGGGTGAATCTAACTGCTGCCATCTCTTGGCTCACTCTCTGATCCTGCATTTTGAACTTGAATATTGATAACCATTCATTAAAGTTTGGTGTGAAAGAATTTATTCTTCCTGCAAATTTTGTTAGAGTTGCTCTACAAGGTGCCATGTAGTGCTGCCTTGTTCAACTCAGGATTGATTCTGTGCCTTTGCTTCCAATAGGAGTTTTTTCACAAGCCACAAAATCCATTTCTGTTTTTCCATGTCAAGTTAATTGTAGTTATATTTTGGTGTTTATATAAGTGTTCCCTCCAAATGGGCATCCACTTCTTCCTGAAATGTTTGGTTGATCATTGTGACTATGTGATTGTCTTTGTGTTCAAGCACTTTGTTTTCTTTTGTTGAAGTTATCAAGTCACATTCACTATCAAATTATTTTTTCAAAAGGGTAATCTTGATTCTCTGATAATGAATATTGTCAGCAACACTGTGGGGTGGTTAATATGTAAACATTACCTCCCTAGGTGATTGTATTATTGGTTGAGGCATTAATAGCTCTGGGGATGCTCCTTCATTGCATCTAGCTGATACTGAGACTGGGCATTCACTGGGTCAGTTTTGTGATATGGGGTTTTCCATTTTTGATTTCTTGAATTCTTGCTGAGAATTTACCATCATCTCTCCATGTTGGTGGTGGTGGTGCATTTTTTTGATTTGCTGATGTTTCCAGTGCCTTTTTATAATTCCTTCTTAGGAATTACAGATATGCCTCTAAGGTCACATTTCATACAACTAGAGAATCTTTACATTTATTCTTTGTTGACTTCTAAGATATCTTACTCTTCTATGAATACAACAATAGTTTTACATTTGCATTTTATTTGACTAGAGAACCTTTCCATTTATGGAAATCTGAAAAAGCTTAACTTAGTTCCATTAACTTTGCTTAAAAGACATTACTATAATCACTATTTAGGTGATGAAGCCACGCAGCATCTCTTCCAATCATTAGTGGGGCATCCACCTTAAGCCAATCTCCATGTCCAGAATCACTTGCTTGCTGATGATCCAGTTGGTTGAGTTTCAATTCTCAGCTCATTGATATATCTTATGTGTGCCCTATCCTAGCTTGGTGTATACTCAAGACAAGACAGAACTCAACTTAATCTCTATTTGTAAAAGTCACTAACTGCATAGTTATTATTACTTATAGCCATTACTGAAGTATATTGGCTTTAATAAACTAGTTCAATATACAGCAGCTTCCTAATCTACATTTAATAATCATTCCATGCTTGGTAACATCATTGGTTGCATTATCATCATTAATTTGGATCTGAAATAATATAAATATAAATTCCTGGCTTACCATCCATATTTCAAGCTTATTAAGTTTAATACATGTAGGTTAATGGTTGGTAGTCAACTAACTGAGAACAAAAACCCCTATTCCTAACCTAAGTGCACTTTTATGGCCTGGAACAAAGACCCTTGAATTGTTACTTTGATGGATCCAGGCCACTACTAAACACAAATTTTTTAGCTTGAAATTGTATTAAATAATCAAAACATAATAAAGAAACAATATAAGAACTCTGAAGAAATTTATTTATCTATTTTTATAATGAAATTGAATCTATTTATAGTAGCTTGAAAAAGTACCTGTTGATTTCAATTTTTGAAAAAATAATGGAAGTGATTTTGCCCCCTTTGTTTGGTCAAAATTAATAGTATCAACAACTAGTAGTTCATAATCAATTGCACTGATATTACTTGGTGTCAACATACAAACTAATTTGAAATGACAATAATTTCCACAATACATTTTAATCACATTCAAATTTGATCTTATGTTCTTCTTTTTGTCTTTAGCAGCTTGTATTTGTTTGGATAATGCTACATGCCCTTCTCAGCTTCCATTATTTTTACTACAGCTTACTCTCCATGTACCAGAGTGTCTGCTTTCCATATTATTGATTCCACATGCTGGTCATCCAAGTTTTTTTTCAAGTTCTGGCTGTTTAGTTATTTTCAGTACTGCATCTCTTTCCATTGTTACTGTATTTGCATATTTCAGGAACTTTGATTCTCTAATGTTCTCTGCTATCAGTGTTATTTCTCTCAGTTTGTATATCTTCCTTGAGAATATCTCGTAATATTTTCAGTAAACCTGTATTCCTTTTAATCCAATCATCAATGTCATCTGGGCATCAGCTCAACTTGTATGGGCTAGCTCTTCTCTTTTTGCTGTTTCTTGGTAAAAAAATGTGAACAGTTTCCTTAAACTTCTTTTGTTCACCACATCTTTATAGAAGAAGCTGATGTTGTCTAAAACTTCTTGTTCACTGATCTCATTTGGGTCATTTTTATTTATCCTCATCATTGTGACTATTTCTACCCTTTTAGTGACATTGTAGTAGTGATATTTCTTTTCCCAGATATTGATCCACAATATGACATTCACTCTCAAAAATAGCATTATTGCATTAGGTATGTGGTTTTCAATCTCATTTCATAGGCCTTTTAATTGTACATTTATTGGTTTTCCTTGTGTGTATAGCTGATAAGGGGTTATTTTCCCTTTGATATACACTCTCTTCACAATTATCATTTCTTAGCTTCTTCTAGAATCTGTTGCACATTTTTCTGTGTTATTTGATTTCTAATATCTTCTGTGCTCACCAGTTTTCTCTTAATGATTTTCTTGGTTGTTATCCATGGTTGCTTTTCAAGTTGTCTTAGTCATGTCTCAGATGTTGCTCCCCAGATGTAGTTATACATTGGTTCCTCAAATATTGATAGTTCACTTGGGCATATTCCTGTTTTGTTCCCCATGTCTACTGTTGATATTTTTCCCATGGGACTTTTGTTTGTTATTATGTGACTGATGGTTTTCTCTAATATCTGCATTGGCTTTTGTGTTTTGACTGGTGATTCCAGTTTTTCAATGTAGCATTTAAGAACCAGTTCTTTGTTTGTGTGTTAATTGGAGATAACACTATCTCAAACTTTTCCCTTTTGTTAGTTTATGTAGATTGGTAGTCTCACTTCCTTGTCTTCTGTTGTGAAGATCACCAGCAGCCATACTGTTGTTCTATGCCTAATTTCTTGTATTCAGTTCATGTGCTCTGTTTACTTCAGCTAGTGCTACCTCTAATGTTTTATGGAATTTCCTTGATGGCACTTTTATTTTTATCACTGGCCACTTTTCTTACATCTTTTTCTGCAGTTTCATATTCTCCCAAATTTTTTGGATTGTTGTAAGTGTTCTTGTCTCTGTGTCAGACTACTTAATGAAAAGTGTGTTTGCTTTCTTGACACTTCTTTATCCATCATTAGTTCTACTGTTATTTTTTGCTTATATAAATCAATCACAATGCATATGTCCACAATTATCCTGTAGATCTGCACCCAGTAATCTAGTTGTAAGTTGAATCTAATTAATTCTGAGATTTTTGTGTCTGTTGATGTTTTCTCCCAGGTAAATATATTATCTGTTTGCATGAAAGTGTCTAGCAGATGTTTAGGGATGTCTTCTATTGTTGATCCCATTATGATTACAACTTGGACTTTTTGTCGTTTTGCCATCCTTAACATTTTGTAGCATCTGCTACTGGGCATTAACATAGAGTTAATTATCCTTTTAATTATCACTTCTTGTTAGATGCAGGTAGAGATGTACTGATCCTAGCTCTTTGCTTCAATATGAGATATGTTGTCATTAACTAATATTAACGTCAACTAATCTGATACTATCTAGGTATAGCATCATCACAGCTTCCTTCCATGATTCCACTGTGGCCTCTGGCCAACTCCAATCTTCAAATCAATCCTCACTTGTGTACCTCTGTTGTTGATCAAGTGGTTCCACATCTTAGCTTAATGAAGTAACTTATGTGTTCCCTATCTCAACTTGGTGCAACCCTCAAGGCTGGATGTAATTGACTTAGACTCAATCTGTAATGTGTAACTTTGTATTTCACAACCTGGCAATGTCACTAGCTGCTTAATAAATATTACCTACTATTGGTTTTAATTTATATAGATAAAGAAAGTAACTAATTACTTCCAGCTTCCTACCTTACATTTAAATAACAATACATGCTTGGTCCATTTACTGGTCTATTTATAGGTCACCTATGTAGTTGAGATAGTGTAATATAGATATAACCTACAGTAGGCTAACTAGCACTATCTCTGAAGTTAATTATTTAATACATGTGAGTGAGTTAATCAATAGTCAGCTAAATGGAGAGAAACTCCTACTCATACCCCTAATGTAAATGCAGGTTCATGGCTTGGATCAAGGACCATCAAATCACTCCTGATGTATGCCCAAGCCACTACTAATGCATCTACTCTTTAGCTTGACATGATTTAATAATAAGCAAACTCAAAGAAATCTAAAGATAAGATTTTCAAAAGAATTTACTTCAACAGTTTTCCAATTGATTTCTGCTCTATTTATAGTTCAATTCAAAAAGTACCTGTTGTTCAAATTTGGAATTTTTCATCTGCCAAAATGGATAAAAATAATGGAAGTGTTATTGCCCCCTTTGTTTTGTCAAATTATTGTCAAGTACTAATTTGCTATATTGTTTCTTGGTTGCATTTACAAACATAATGCTAAATAAATTTATATTGTTTTTAATCACAAAATAATAATTCAATCTTAATTCTGACTAATCATCCAACCTTCTCTTCTGTTAGCAGCATTATGCTTTGGATTATGCTAAAATGTGATCTTGTCTCTGGGTGAGGCTGCACTTGATAAAGAGAGTGTTGGCCACACCTTCTGCATTTGTGGTTAAGTCAATTGTTTTTGTTTGTTTATATAGATCAATTGATGTTATGGCACATTGTTTCATGTATCACAGTGATTTGGGTTCTTAGTTCATTCACGTACTCATTGTCCATTTTTCCACTGTAGTTGAAGTATTTCATTGATAGTGGCATAATGGCCTCCCTTCTGAACATCTCTTTTAAAGGTGTTATGCCCATTGTCAAGTGTACAGACGTGTTATAAAAATACTTGACCATTTCATCCTCTTATTCTCAATGTTGTGACTCTTATTAAATTGATCAACATCTTATTCAGTCTTTTGACTGCGCCATTTGCTTGTGGGTGGTATGCCATTGTTCTCTTGCTTATTATTTAAATAAGCATGACATTTCCTGAAACAACCTACTTTTGAAATGCGGCACTTTGTCTGTGATAATCATCTCCATTGTCCCAAACTTTAGGATCCATTCTTTCATTATCATCCTTGTGTATTTGTAGCATCATCCAAAAAAGCAACTAAAGCTGAATAACGTCGAATGATTATTAATTGAAATTAATTGTAAAAATTTAGTTAATGAACTTTAGTTATTTTTGTAAAATGCAACTAAGATTTAATATTGTTCAAAATAAGAAAACTTGTTAGCCGATCAAGAAATAATTGACAAATTAAATTGAGCAAACTAATGCTTACGTATGAACAGCCATATTGGCAGACGAATCATTTGAAATTTAAAATTGGCAGGTACTTTTGTAGAAATTTTATAAATAGCTTTGATTCAACCATAATTTTGATGAACAATAAATTCTTCGGAGTTTATTTAATTTTCATTTCTACTTTATCTGGTTTGATTATTTAATTAAATGTGCAGCTAGGCAAGTTGTGTTTAGTAGTGGCTGGAATCCACCACAGGAT
>CABFPE010000072.1:1459042-1469549 GCA_900660155.1 Hofstenia miamia | reverse complement strand
ACACTCATCTTGGAGTTCAAATTGCTGCTAACTTAAATTGGACTGGAAATTTGTGTCTTTGCATCTCCTCAAAGCTAATTCCTCACTATTTTCCCTTTTCTGTAATGTTCCTTTTAATACCTTGTCCACTGTGAAGCTCTCTTTGTTCAAGTCTATTCCTCGCGCCATTCTTCTCTATGCGTCTCCTTGTTGGTGGCCTTCTCATGCTTTGTTCCACTCCATGGAACGTTTCCAGAAACATGCTTTCAAATGGATCTCCTCTTTGGACTATAAAGACGCTCTGCTGAAATTCTCCACTCACCTGCTGTCACTCTACTTCCATGCCTGTGATCTCCTTCTGTTCAATCAACTACTGACTTGCAAATTGGATCTTGATCCTTTTGATTTCATTAAGTTCTCTAATTCCTGCTGCACTTGCTCTGATGATGTTGTCACCTTCTCCATTCGTCATACAAAGAAATATCACACCCTTCACTTGTTTTCCAATCATGCTTGTACTACTGCTAATTACAACTTGACTCACAACCCTCCAACAGTGATTGATTTCTTTTCCCCATCACTGAGCTTCAAGAAATCTTTGATGGCTTTCCTCTTTGCTGAGCCCTTCTCCAACTTCGCCTACTCTTCCATTTGCTCCTATCTCATCTCCTGTGACTGTCCTTGCTGCTGTAAAACTTGACTTGTTTTTTTTTGTTGTGTATGCCTTCAGTAGCTAAATAAAGTCATTGATTATTATTATTATTATTATTATTATTATTACTATGAAGCCCTTGAGAAAGACACTGATGAAGAGAAAAGAAATTTATAAATGAGATTACAAAGGCAGTAATTACTGATGAGTGTGCAATGAAATTGGGGTTCATGTGTGAAGGCGTATACAGTTAATCAATGTATCAGGAGAATATATTGATACAAAAGCAATCATTAGTAGTGGTGGATACCCATAACAACTTGTTACCCTATGAGGTCATACTGGGTGATAATTTCCTAATGAGAAATGGAACAATTAAAGTAAGAGAGGAATAAACCAAGATAGAAGAAGAAGAAGGCAAACAAAAGACAATTATTTTTGAATTGGAAGAGGACATTCATTTGCAACCACAAATAACAGCTGACATAATGTTGTATGAGAATAAAAGAATAAACACAAAAAGAATGTCAATGCCATCAAGTGTTTGAACAGTAATCAACAGAAAGGGAAAGATACCAATTCTCAACACAATGAATTGGAATGTTAATGTGAAGAGATCTAACAGTAAAATATATGGAAAATACATCAAATCTAAAATCAGACTTATCTGGAGAGTGATAGAAGAAGACAATGGGGTGAGTAATGTGCAATGTCAATTCAAGGACATGCAGAGGAAAGCAGTAAGTACTCCACATGACCAACTCAAGGGCAAGTGGATGAACACCATCAAAGGTGCAAGTACTCCCAAGAGCCAACACAATGCCATAGGGATGAAAGCAAATGAAGAAGATAAGTATAGAATAACATAAATAAAGGATAAAGATTACCAACACTTGGAAGAGGAGGAGATTCAACAGTTAAAGGAGATGTTGGAAAACCACAAATGAATATTCAACTACAGAGACATAAGCATGGGTCAACTGATAGGTAAAACACATAAGATAATCACAACAAAGGACAAATCCATAAAGCTACCTGTCAGAAGACTACCAGAACAGATGAAAGACAAATACAACTGCATACTAAATGAATTGATTGACAACAAGATAATTCCTTCTAGTGAAAGCCTTCATGCAACACCAATAGTGTTTTTAAAACAGGGAAACAAGTATTGCCTATGTATAGATTTCTGCAAATTGAACACAGTTAAAAAAAGGACTCATACACCCTTCTGCACATAGAAGATATGTCATACAAAACAAGCAGGCACAAATACTTCACATCAATGTGTATTTGCAGGTGAAAAATGAAAGAAGACAACATTGAAAAAACAGCATTCATAACACTGTACAGACTGTACAAATGGATATATATGATGTTTGGAGTGTGTAATGCACTAGCAACTTTTAAGAGATACATCACAAAGGTATTGAAGAACAAAACACACAGAATGGAAGATGGAGTTGATGTTTGCATAGATGATATAATAGTAACAAGCAATATGGTACATGAACACTTAGAGAAACTGGAAAGAATACTAACAATATTGGAGAAAGCAGGACTTTGTATTAATGGAAATAAGTGTGATATATTGAATGAAAAGATAGCATTTCTGGGAAGAGTGATTGAGAAAGGGAGAATATGCATGAAAGACAATGTGAGGGAGATGATCTGAAAAATAGAAAATATTAACAACAATACAGTTTCTTTAACTATTATGACAATTCAAGAAAGATGATCCAGAAAATAGAAAAGCAGAATAACAAAAAGGACATACAGAGGATAATGGGATTTTTTAACTACTTTGGCAACTTTATCCTGAACATCACTAGAAAAATAGGTAACATGACCAAACTCATTAGGAAATCAGTAACATTTGTATGGACATGGCAAGAACAAGAGGAACTAGACAAGATCAAGGAAGAATTACCATCATTAAATACACCAGATTATAATGAGAAATTTATTCTAGACTGTGATGCCACAACATGGCAATTGGAGCAACACTGGGACAACTGAAAAATGAAAAAGAAGTTCCCATACAATTTTTTAGTCAGAAACTAAAAGCAAGCAAAGAGAACTACAGATTAACTAACCTGAAGATGCTGGAACTAATCAAAAATATCAAGAAATTTAGACACTTTTTAATTGGCAGAGAATTTAGAGTACATACAGAGAATAGTCGATTAGCCTGGCTAAAGAAATTCTCAGGAGACAAGTCTGGAATAGTAATGTGATGGATTGAATATTTGAATGAATTCACATTCATGATCAAACACTGCAAAGGAACATTAAATAGTAACACAGACTTTTGAACGTCATTACACAAGTACTAAAGGGATGCAGTAAAAGCAGATGGAGAGAAAAAGCAATTTCAATTCCTACTACACACAGAGTATGAGGGATTGCCTGAAATAAATGTGGATAAAAAGGGGCAAGTGGTCTTACCATTATTACTGAAAGAAGAGATATCTGAACAGGAGATAATGGAGAAGTAGAAAGATGATGCAATTCTCAATGAGATTATTAGAAAGCTATCAAAGTTAACAGCAAGCTATTATGAGTGGTATAAATGGAAACTGAAAAAAAACAGATTACTATATGTTGAGGCTCAAAACAAAAGAATTTGCAATCCTCCCCATATGTGAAATACATGAAAAAGGCCACTTAGGAATAGCACAGACAGAGAAACAATTTAATGCAAGATTTATAACTGCAGCAGTAAAGAAGGTGACAGAGGAAATAATATACAAACACACTACATGTTTATTGAATCACAATCAACATTTCCTGATGCAAAGAGCACCATTGGAAAAAATCATAGTGACAATACCAAATGAGATAATACATATTGATTTGGAAATACTATCCAAGGATGAAGAGGGATATCAACATCTGTTGGTAATGGTAGACAATTTTACCAAATACACAAGAATGATCCCAATGAAAATGACAACAGCAGAGATAGTGCTGAAGTTTGACCCAATGGAAACAATAATAATGGATAAGGGACCACAGTTTGAAAGTGGAATATTCCAAGAAATGGCAAAGTTACTGGAATTAGTAAGTGTAAGAACAACAGCATATCACCTGCAGGTGAACAGAGCTGTAGAAACATTGAAAAATACACAAATTAAATTAATGAGAGGGGCAACATCAATGATAGGCAGAAACAAGTAGAGAGAGGTAATTGAGATGGTAGAGTATTTCTATAATACTTTTGTACTTTCAACAATGGGAATGACCCCTTTCAAGGCAATGATTGGCAGGGACAATGAATATGTGAACTAACCAAGAAACCAAATTACAGCAATTCATGAGACAATTTGCCACAACATTAAGAAGTCAGCCATAAGACAACAGTGTAACAATAATAGAAAAATCTATTGTCATGCACATAGAGTAGGAGATAGGGTATATGCATTCACACCAACAAAACTCACTGACACAAACCAGGTTTGGAAACTAAAAACCACATGATCTGGTTCTCACACTATAATACAAACAGTAGTGAAGAATGAGTACATGTTAGACAATAATAGATTACTATATTTTCAAAACCTCAAGAGAGCATGAACATACATCACAGAAAAAAAGATAGATGAGAACACTGAATTGTAAAATGAGCTGAGTTAATGGCAATGAAATAGTTTATGATATGTGTGATTTAGATAGTTTGCCCAAAGAAGACTTTGATGAAGAAATCACAGAGGGTATTGGAAATGGAAGTCTAGGAGAAAAAGGATTTCCTCAAAGGGCAGCAAGAAATATATATATATATATATATATATGACTCTGAAATATAGGACTTAAATTTACTAATTAAATTTAGGAGAATAGAAGAACATGATGCACAAACCATTGAAGAAGGCATCCAAGTAGTCCCCAAGACTGATTCAAGGGCAGGGTGAAAAATGAACACAGAGCCTCTCCCACCAGAGATCTGCAAAGCTGATTCAAGGGCACACAGAGAACTGGTGAACAGCAGTCCAACTTTCTTCTGAAGGTCCACTTCACCAACTTAAGAGCAGTGCAACAGCAATTCAAGGCTGACAGTACACCACAGAACCACAACTGGTCAAGTGTTGACTGAGTCAACTGCAAACCAACTCAAGGATGAAGCAGTAGAGATCATCAGCACAGATTCACAGCAAATGGACTGTGAACTGAGCATCAGCAGATTACTGTTAAGGATGACCCAGCTGCATGCCTTCTCAGAAACTACATCAGAGTATGATCTAAAGAATGAGAAAAGCAGATGTCTAAAAAAAATGAGATGTAATGCATTTGAAAATTTTTCACCAGAGAACAAAACCCACATAAGGAAAGTGGCAAAATGGAAAGAAGAAACATACCATTACTGCTAGATGCTCATAATAAAGCAATGGTATACATGATAATCAGCTATCTGAGGGACATGAACAAAATGCTTGAAGGGCCATATATGTGGAGCACAGTTCATGTAACATTCAATGAGGATTTCACTCTCACAATGACACAAAGCATTATGGCATACATAGATCAAATAGTGGAAATCCCAGAAGTTAACATTGACAAACACAACTTAACAATTATACATGTGTTAAGAGAGAAAGAATGCAATAAAAATCCTGAAAAGCAGTTGGATCAAACACTAAGAATAGCAAAAGTACAGAAAATATACATTGTAATTATCACAAGATCAACACTGGAAGATATCCCCAAACACCTATTAAACAAATAGAGATTGCATTTCCCTGGGAGAAACAACCAACATATACAACAATATTAGAACAAATTTGTTTTGATTAACAAATTGATTATTGAGCTCAAGTATACAGAATTATGGTCTATCCATGCATTGCAATTGAGTTATACAATCAAGTCAAAACAAGAGAACTAACAATGGACAACAAAGGTGTTGAAAAAGCAAACACACTGTTTATCAAATGCAGTCTAACTTAATGACAAGAACACTTAAAGCAAATTCAGAAAATTTAGGGAAACATGAAACTACCAAAGAAGCCAGAGGAAGAATGGCCAGTAATAAAGATGTGAAAATTCCTCAAAATGATAGAGGTGGCCTTAGCAGAAGTAAATTGAGCTTCAAAGTTTTAATATTTGAAGAGAAAACCTGCCAGAGATATGATATTGAACAAAAGCCTAGCTCTTAGTGATTTTCACAATGGAAGATAAGGAAATCAAACTGGCAATTTCATGGAAGATGCAACACAAAGTAGCAAAGGCAAATAGATTCAAAATAGCATTATCTCCAATAAACATGTAAACAAAGAACTGGCCCTAAAAAGGCAATGTTGAAAAATTGGAATTGCCTGACAAGAAAAAGCCATCAGTCAAATAATAGTGAACAGAAGTCCAATTGGAAAAATATCTATAGTGGATGTAGTGAACAAGACTGTACTATGTCTGAGCAAATTTTCAATATTTGAAGAGCCAATGAAAAAATATATGTGGGGTGCAATGTTTGAGTTCCACCTCCCAGCTCAGTGATATAACTTATGTGTACTCTATCCTAACTCAGTGTATACTCAAGACAAGACACAATTTGACTTAGACTCTATTTTGTAAAATTGTTTCATGAACATGCAACCAGACTTGTTACTAGCTGCTTAATTAATATTACATTTAGCCATTACCAAAATATATTTTATTTATTAATTAGTACATACTCAGTCACTTTATTGTCACTTTATAGTCACTAATTTGGATCTGAATAATATAAAGATATTACCTAGGTTTTGGTCATCCAACCATATTTCAAATCTATTTATAATAATACATGTACTGAATTATCAATAGTCAACTAAAGAAGAGAAAAACCCCTATACCTAACCTAAGTGCACTTTTGTGATCTGGCATAAAGACCCTAGAATTGATCTCATGATGGATCCAGACCACTACACAACTTGTTTAGCTTGACATTTTAATAAATAATCAATTTGTATTAACAGAACAAAATTAGAATTTAGAATGAAATTCTTTATCAATTGCTTACAAGGTTTCATATCTATTTATAGTAAATTCAGAAAAGTACCTGTTGATTTCAAATTTGAACTTTTGTCTGCCAATATGGTGGCTAAAAATAATAGAAGGGATTTTGCCCCCTTGTTTTCCCCAAAATGTATTATTATTGACAGATACTAATCTCTTATAGTTGACACTTATTGTTGCTTGGTTGCATAATACAAATTAATCTAACTGATTTAATAATTTTATAATATTTCTAATCATCATTCTTCTTTGATCTTATTCTCCTCTTGATTTGATGTTAACAGGTTGATTTATTTGGATGATGCTACAAAAGTAAAGAAATCAAAGCAAGAAATTATCAAAAACTTAAAGAGGAGCAAATGGTAGCCACCATGAAGATCATGTTCACAGAGGCATTCACCAAAACAGAGTTGTAAGAACTCTTAAAACCATGAAACCAGTTAGCCATTGATGTTGAGTGCATCACATCAAAACTAGAAATATATGAAAACATATGACTGAAAATGAGTAAGAAAGCACTAACTCAAGCACATATAGAATTATCCCACAACAATAAGGCTAGCCACAGCCTTAACAACTACAGGGTTGTACAGAGAGATAGAATGACAAATAGAGATGAGGATCTTAATATGCACACCACCAGAAACAGTTTTACCAATGATATTACCAAGGTTGAGGTTGCCAAAAGATGTTAGAGTTGCTAAGGCGTTTATGCATAAGTATAAATCCTATGCAAATACAAAGGAGAAGGCAATGAGAATATTTAAAAAACAAGTATACAAAAAATCAAACGAGATTATGCTGATAAATGACAATAAAAAAATAGTTTATATCCAATTAACAATAACTCCCTATACACACAAGGGAAACCAATAAGCACACAGCTGTAGAACTTACAGAATGAACTCAAATGCCACACACAAAGGTGATAATGCTATTCTAAGGAGTAATTGATGTGGTATAAATGGATGTTTGGGAAAAGAAATATCACTATTATGATGTCACAAAATGAGTGGGAATAGTGAAAATGATGAGAATTAATAAAAACAACATGAATGAAATACCAGAACAAGAAGTAAAAGACAACATCAGCTTCTTTACAAAGATGTTGCAAATATGAGAATCCTGAAAAAAGTTTTTACATTTTTCTACCCAGAAACAGTGATACTCAATGTACTAGGCCTTACAAGTCAGCTGACGCCCAGATGTTATTAATGATTGGATTAAAAGGCATCCAGTTACATCAGAAGTATTATGAAATATTTTCAAAGAAGATGAATGAACTCAGAGAAATAACACCAATATTAGAGAATATCAAAGGAGCAAAATTCTTGAGGTATGCCAACACAGTAATGACAGAGAGAGAAGCAGTATGGAAGATGACTAAGCAGCCAGAATTTGAGAAAACAAACTGGGACAATCAGCAGGCAGAACTATCATTACAGAAATTGGATGCACTAGTAAATGGAGAATGAGCTGTACTAAAAATAATGCAAGCTGAGGAGGATGTGTAGCATCATCCAACAAATTAAGCTACTAAGAAAGAAAGTCAGTATAGAAATTTAATATTGAATTTAAAATATGATTAGAAAGATATTATAAAAATTATTATCATCTTAAATTTGTTTGTATTGTGTAACTAAGAAATATTAGTGCAATTGATTACAAATTAGTATTTGTTGATCCTACTAATTTTGGCAAAATTGTAGCATAATCCAAACAATAATGCTGCTAAAGAAGAGAAGATCAAAGGATTAGTCAGTATTAAGATCAAATTATGATTTATTAATTAAAACAATTTAAGTTAATTTATCATCATTATTTTTTTAAATGCAACTAAGAAATAAAATAGCAATTCAAATTTCAAACAACAGGTACTTTTTGAATTAGAGTATAAATAGAGCTGAAATCAATTTGGAAACTGTTGAAGTAAATTCTTCAAAAATCCTATCTTTAGATTTCATTTGATTTGTTTATCTATAAATCATGTCAAGCTAAATGGTAAATGCATTAGTAGTAGCTTGGGCACACATTGGGAGTGATTCAAGGGTCCTTGATCCAAGCCATGAACCTGCATTTAGGTTAGGTGTATGAATAGGAGTTTTCCTCTCTTTAGCTGACTATTGATTCATATATTTGCATGTATTAAATAATTGATATTGGAGAAAAGGCTGGATAGCCTATCATAAGTTATATCTATATTATACTGTCAAATTAGGTGACCTATAAATAGACTGATAATTAGACTGAGCATGTACTGTTAATTAAATGTAAGGTAGGAAGCTGCAAGTAATTATTTACTTTATCTAACTGTATTAATTAAAGCCAATAGTTTTTGGTAATGGCAGAAGCAATATTTATTAAGCAGCTAGTGACATTGCTGGGTTGAAAAGTATCATAACTAGACACTACAAATTGAGTTTAAGTCAGTTACAAACAGCATTGAGAGCTGCACTGAGTTAGGATAAGGAACACATAAGTACTTTGAAGAGCTGAGACTTGGAGCTACTCAATTGATGATGGAGGCACATGTGGATTGATTCAGAGATCAGAGTTGGCCAGAGGCCATAGCCAAATCATGGAGAAGAGTGGTTACAGTAGTATATCTAAACAGTATCAAGTTACTCTAAGTTAAGTAAAGATTAAAAACAGTGTATCTCATGTTGGAGTTAAACAAAAGTTAACATATAACAAGGAATAATAATTTAAAACAATCATTTACTCTTTGTTAAAGCTTTGTAGTGGATGCTAAAAAATGAAGTTTACCATCACAGAGAGTGACCCACATTCTAGCAAAAGAAAGTACATTGTTGGTTAACTGATTTCAGTAGAGAAAAACAGAAACTATCACTAAGAATATATCTCCAGCAGTGACCAATTCACACAGCATACCACAGAAGCTATCTCCATGAAGCCATCCTTACTTGCCAAGGTGCTATTTGTGTGTCTCAAGTATTAAGTTCTAGTGTAACATAATCCAATCATGTGGTCAAGTAGAGATAATTATAGGAAAGAACTATGACTAATTTTAGAAATAAATATTTATTGTACACACATGATTATTATTAGTTANATAATGTTGGTATGCTGTTCCGCTCAAATACAGTGGAAATCTTGCTCATTGTTGGGTTACTTTTCTCTCTCTCATACTCATTTTGAAGATTTGTAGTGTAACATAATCCAATCATGTGTGGTCAAGTGGAGAGAATTAGAGGAAAGAACTAAGACTAATTTAAGAAATAAATATTTATTGTACACACATGATTATTATTAGTTAAATCATTTGTAAAATTGTAATGCAGTATTTTTTATATTAATTAATTTGGCAGTACATTTGACAAACACTAATTAATGCTGACATGCATAAATTGGCAGACAAAGGGAAATCAGAAATCAGAAAACTGTCAACAACTTAGATTTAGCAGGTACTAGCCAAATATTTGATTGTTTAATAGTTTCAAGTATAAAAGTGGTGCACTTTATTATTTTGATGATGACAAAAATTCATTGGATTTACTTTGTTTATCTTTGTCAGGTTTATTTATTAATTATCATGGAAAGCTAAACAGTAGAGCATTAGGGTATTTTAGACAGTGGTCCACAACTTCATTTAACAGGAGTTTGTAATGGCTTTGCACCTAATATTCATTTGTTTGCCATTCAAATGGCTGTGTGGCTGTTAGCCAATGCTTACCTGATGTGCTCTTAGATTAGGTATAAGGATAGGGGTTTTTATTTGTTATAGCTTTCCTATCATTCATTGTTCATATTACTATAATATGATCTTTAGGTTAACCCTCATAGGAAACTTCATGACTTGTTTGTATCAGATTTCAGTAATTTCATTATATGTATTTACCTGTAGACTGGACTACCAACAATCCA
>CABFPE010000072.1:1440319-1453097 GCA_900660155.1 Hofstenia miamia | reverse complement strand
AAACTAAGCTGCGAATTTGATGTAACAAATTTCCCTCATGATGAGCACACCTGCATTTTGCAGTAAGATATATTTTTCTATGTATATATATATATATATATATATATATATATATATATATATATATAGTTTTTTCATAGAGAATACTGCTACATTTCCAATGCATTTTAGATTAAAACAGTCACTTTCTGAAATTGGATTTTACAGAATGAAATATGCAACTGATATAACTGGTGGGGAGTTTCAAATGATGCTTAGTTATTATGTTAAGCATGATCAATGGGAGTTAATCAAGCCTGTTGTGATTGAAGCTGTAATTATTGAAAATCAAGATCATCACAACTACAAAATTCGAATTAAAAGAGTTCCAGATTTTTTCTTACGTGTTCTCATCTACCCAACCATAGTTATTTATAGTAGGTTGTTTTATGAATTGATTTTATGAATAATTTTAAATTTTGAAAACCCTAATTTTCCATCAATGTATATTTCACAAAACACTGAGTGATTTACAAGCATAATAAACCAATTTTGAAATTGAATAGGCATATTTATTGAGCAACATTATTCTAAAGATTTTGAAAATGGTTAATTTGCAAATATCGTTCTAACATTTTTTTCTGCTTCTTGTGATTTTTTTACTTATGACAGTTAATCTAGGAAAAACTTCCTTATCAATAATATTATTTTGACTAATATTACAAAAAAATTTTATAAATTAACAACAAGTGAGTAGTAGAATACTTTCTATGTGAAGTACACATTTTTTTCAAATAGCAACAAAAGTAAATTTTCATATTAATGAGACTATTGAATTTTATCATTTATTAGAATCTCATCTTACATATATATGTAGCTTTGATTAAAAATTGAACCACATTGTTTACAAATTGAATTAGATTAGGAGAAGCTGATCTGTGGCTTCTAAATTCAAAGCTTATCAGAAAAAAATTTATGGGAGATAGCAATTGATATTCTGAAAACATTTTATCAAAATATGCAAAACATAAAATTTAATAAGTGTAACTTAAGATTACTTCAAAAAATTTAAAATGCAATAATCACCTCTCAAAAAATATACATAAATTCTGACTCTAATTTTAAAAAGCACTTGCTTTAAAATTGCTCAGCATGCATTACAGCTTATATAACTTAAATAATAAAACCCAAACAAAATAGAACAGTTGGTTTAATAGAAACAAGTGAATTATGTAGATAAAAATCAATTATTAGTTTAAACTACAAACCTGATTACTGTTTAAAATGGGGAAAACTTTATGGCTTCCTGTAAAAAAATGTAAGATATGCATTATTTGTATAAGTATTACTTTGAACACAAAAATCCAAAATTTTGTATTTAATTCCTAAGATATATGAATGCATCCAACATCATTTCTTCAAATGTAAATCAAGCATACTTACTTATAAGCTAAGCATAGCATATCATCAAATTGAAGTTTTGTTGATTTCAGCATGTATGTATTGAATTAGTAAATTGTTGAACAGAGATGTAGTGAATTGTCAAATAGTGCCTTGAATTTTTTACAATAAAATATATGAAATATTGCTTAAAAATGTAAATTTAGTCTTTTTCAGATTGATTACATGCCTCAACCACAATAATTTTGATTCAACATTAAATTTAGTAATAATAAATTTGTTTCTAATAAAAATTATGTTTAATTAAGGGTTTCTGTGAAGTTAGGGTTTTTTTAGCCTTAATTCTACATTGTGCTAAGGAAGGACAGTCCATAATTGCTAATGAAATATTCAAAATATTAATTTTGGAGTAATTGCAATCACATTTAAATCAAAATTTACTCTAGAAAAGTGTTATCAGATTACATTGTATGTAATCTCATTAGCTTTATAGAGATCCTTAATATTGGATAGTAACTTCTATATGAATGTGCCACTGCAATTATTTATTGATAATTTCTCAAACTGACACTTTGAAAATAAGTAGATATATAGCTAAGTTATATTTTCATTAAATATAAAAAAATTTTTTAATAATTATTTCTAAAAATTTTACAAAGCAAATTTATGATGCTTTCATGTCAGGTGCTCCCTCAACAAAGATAAGAAATGAACTATGTATTGAAATAGAAAATGAAAAGATGCAGATGATTTCATATCAACTAAATGCAAAATCCCTACATGCAATTTTCCAAAAATTATACAAAAATTTATTGGAAGAGGCACTTCTATTACTATGCAAAAGGCAATCAACAATGTTTTAAGAAATTTGAATAATCAAGAGCTAAACTCAACTTTGCAAACCACTGGATCTAATGAGATTGATGATTCTCAACATTCACAATAACAACAACTATAAAGAAAAATGGAAATCATACTGAAAATATATATAATCTTTCTTCACTTAAGAGAAGTATTGTAAAGCAGATTCCTGCAAGTACCACTATGAATTCAATTGGAAATTCAATTCTAAAAAACACATTCATAGCAAAAATATCATAAAAAATGAAAAATGTGTTTTCCATTTTTATAGTGGCAAAAATATGTAAAAGCTGTTGTAAATTATGTTAATGAAAACAAATTTTCAAATGATATCTTTATCTACATATCTAAAACAAAGTTGTAACCAAAGCAAATTATTCTTTCAGAATTAACCCAATATTAGTTAATGGAAAACTTAATCATAATGAATAGATTTAACAAAATTATGGAGGAAATTGCAAATTTAAATAGAACTGTAGAATAGAAGCAATTTTCAAATAGTTGGGAATTTATTGTCAACTGATAATTTACACCTGTAAAATAAAAGACTAGATAAATTGCTTGTAAGATTTAAAGTATTCTTTGGTTGTAATGAAGATATAAGCTCAAAGAAGCTTGTCTCCAATTTTAAAGACAAACACTACCAAAAAGATTCTTACTATGTAAGACATGAAATACCTAAAGATGACAAAATACATTTGCAAGAACACACATACAGTGATGTAATTCAATGACCAAAAATTTAATAAAACAAATATGGTATTCTCAAGAATAAAACAAAGTCAAAAAAGGAGATATCAAAGAGTGTAAGATTTTTATACTTTTATTTAATGCATATTATTATTCAATTGTTTTGCTTAAAATGTTTTTTTCACTATAGAATGTTCATTAATATTATTATCAATCCAATCAGGAGATGTTGATTTAAATCCAGGCCTTAAGTTTTTTGATAGTAGTCAAATGAAATCACTAGTAAGAAATTTTCCAAACAATATTAAAATAGTATATTTAAACACAAAAAGTTTTGCTCTCCAACAGCATAATATCAATGAAATTTTTGAAACTATAGATGAAAACACTATCTAAGCCTATACTGAGACATGGCTTGAGAAAAACTCTTCAGAAATATATAATTTTAACAAAAGTAAATACACTATTTTTAATAAAATTAAATGATCATGAGGAAGTGGAGTCACACTTTTAGTTCCAAAATTTATCAATCCTATCAGACAGGAATAATTAGAAGCAATGTATAAAAAATTCTCTCTGTAGAGCTTAAAGGTGTAAAGCAAAATAAAACATCTGAATTAGTAATTTGAAGCATTTGTCCAAACAAATTATATTCTAGAGAGTTTATTGAACTGAAAAACTTTTGGGTATAAAATGCAAATAAGAAAAAGCATTACTTATTAGGTGATAATATTAATTAGTTTTGAAAAATGAAGCAAAGCTGATTGATCAATTGTGTAATGAACTGAATTTAAAATTATTAAGTAGTTCTACGCCCACAGTTGCAGGGTCTTTAATCAATTATCTATTAACATTGAGAATTAATAAATTTTTTAACATATATATTTAACTCATAAATTTTGATGTATGTAACTAATCAAATACATACTATAAAAGTACTTGCAAGAAAATTTACCCTCATAGTTATGCTGATTTTAACATACAACAGTTCATTGATCATTTCCAAAATGTTACATGGAATTACATCTATACACTAAATGATTCTGATACAATGTTCACTTTCATAATCAATGAAATAAACAAATGTCTAAATAGATGTACCCATATAAAGTCAAATTTCTAAAGACTAGGACAAGAACTTTTAAAGGTACTGAATATGTTGATTAATTTCAAAAGATATATTAAAGGATTAGTTAGCAGTATCTGAAGATAATTTGAAAGTCAATATACAAAATTATTCAAAGATTAACAATAAAATATTCAAAATTAAGATTACTCAAAGAAAAACACAGGAGAGGCATTAGTTTCAGTGATTATTTTTTTTTGATTAAGCTATTGTGTTAATTATTTATCTTTTGTTGCAACTAAGCAAATTAATTATGGAAAGAATATTTGTTGACAAAAGAATTTGGCAAAGGGGAGCAACTGAAAATGTGTAAGCTAACTAATAACATGTTGTGTGAGAAATATCAGATGAAAGTTCAATGACAGAAATATTTATCAACTAAAAACAGGTAAATGTTCAGTCTATAAAGTGTAATATAAATATGCTTTAAACAAAGGAGAAAGTTGACAAATTAAATCATTTAGATTTATCTTTATGTTGTATTGGGTTTTATTCTATTATGAAAATGGGAAGCTAAAAATCAACACACAAAATTAGCACTCAGTGAAGCCTGCAGTGCAATTATTAGCCTTCATCTGACAGTCTTCATTCAGAAAACATCAACTAAGCTTCTGCAATCATTCTGCCCTGTTTAAGAAAGTATGCTTTTAAATTAGGTCTATGGATAGGGATTTTATTCAATTTGGATTTCCTACCAATTCAATTCTTGTTCTATAGTTAGTGTCATTAAACAGCTGGACAGATGACCATAGGCTAACCCCTTTTATGTTAGATCCAAATTTGTGTCATTTATTATGTGAAATAAAATCTATTAAACATAATAGAAGCTACACAAACAGCATTATCTATGGTACTTAGTAAAGACATATGGACAATTGATGAACAAATTTCTACAGTCAACAGTGATTGCTCACATGTACTGGAGGACATGTACTATTATAAATGTAGTGTTATTTATATATAAGGCAAATAAAAAGCTAAAGCAGCAACATTGTGTTTATTTCTATTTAATGAGTTATAATGAGAGCAATCATTGCACATATCCCATAATGGTTAGCAATGCTGGGCAGCATTACACTTCACAACCTAAACCATTTTCACTGAAAGGATTTGTGAGTCATAGGCAATTGCAAAGTAAATGTAGTTACTCTTCACTGATCTAAATAGGAGATTGATATTTGATTACATAACAGTGTATATCTATCAGCATTGTATAAGCTGATCTAATAAATTATATTTCTGAACTGTTAGTTGGAATCTCACAAATCAGAGAAATTGTCTTTTATCTAAGAAAAGTAGTAGAAATTTCTAATTACATTTGGGATTCTGCATGGCAACCATGACAGCTCATTTGTTGCATGGATTCAAGAGTTCAAAAAGAAAGTATTAGAAAAGATAGTGATTTCTTCTCAGAAATTTTTTTTTCAAGGTGATCTTAGTAGTGAATTGCAACCACACACAAAAAGTTATAGTAGTTATCAAAATGATTAATAAACCAAAACACTACCCAATGAAAATAAGCCTAAATCAAAAAGCCAAAAGACTCCACAAGCAACAGTTCAACCCCCCTCCTAAAACCCAGAAACACAGTTGTTATCAAAGAGTGAAAATTCCCCAACCTTTTTTTCCAAATGATCTCTACCATGAGGCCAAAATTTATTATCAGAAATCCAAAAACAAATGCAACAAATATTGGAAACAATGTCTGAATTAGAGTTAGATAATGCTGAGAAACAAAGGTGGATTGAGGACATGTGAGAAGACACAAGCATGCAACTCAATGAAAAAAAGATTTTTTTCAACAACAAATAGGGACATTGACACAAAAAAGCAAGGATGGCACAGAATGATTAATGACTTACAGGAAAGGAATATGAAGTTAAGAGAAAAGGATGAAAACAAACAAATGGAAATTGGCAAATTACAAGATGAGTTGATACTAATAGTGCCCAACAAGACTGGGAAAACAGCAAACAAGAAAGATCACCACAAATGGCAAGAAATGGAAGTGGTAATACAAGAAACACAGAACATTAAAAATGCAAAAAACAACAAATATATCAAAAAAGGGACAAAACAGAGGAAAAACTCATTGAAAAATTAGTTAAAGCTATACACAGCAAATGAGACAAGATAAGGAATCAGAAGAAAAAAAATGATTATATATTTTAGGGATCAATATTAGCTGAAAATATAACAGACAAAATAAGCCCCTGCAAAGTTTACAGGCAGAATAGACAATTACTCACCAATGTTTGGTGAATGTATACAGATGTTTGAAATATCCATAAAAGAAAGAAGAGTAAATCAATAAGCATTGGCAGCAAGATTCCCACTATTCTTAGCAAGAAATTTTTACCAACATTACTGAGTTCTAATGTTTGAAACAAATCAAATTCAACACATTATGAGACAAGCTGAGATTAATAATGCTTAATGAGGAAAGACAAACAGCAAACAGGAAAAATCACTGAGCACTACAAGACATCAATGTAATAATACAAGGAAAAACAGAAATACAGAATGAGTCAAAATTAAGTCATAGTGAACATATTGAAAAAGACAAACCAAAAAACTGAATAAATTCATTGAGAGAATAGCCAAAGCTGTATCACAACAAATGAAACAAGTCAAGGAATCAAAAGAAAAAACAGAATATGTTTCAGGAATCTATATTAGTTGAAAATTAAACTGATGAAATAAGCTCATGCAAAGCAGTAGTGATGAAATTTGAGGGTAGATTATACAACTATTCACAAACTTTTGGTGAATAGATACAGATGTTCAAAATTTCCATGAGAGAAAAATTAGTAAACCAAGAAGCAGCAGCACCAAAATTTCCACTATACTTAGCAAGAGAACCTAAAACAATAAAAAAATAAACTCTTAAATAAGAAAAAAGCACTAACAAGTTCAATACAGGAAATCATATTTGTCAATGAAAAGATTACAAGTAATAAAGAGATTGCCAATCACATGAATAGATCATTTAAGTATTTAGGTACTTTTATGTGTGCCAATTTAGACTATGTAAATAGAATTGATTAACTAAAATCAAAATTCAGTTTTAATTATAATAAATATGAACTAATTAAAGTAGTAGCAAGTCTTGATAGAAATACATGCACTAATAGCAGTGGAATTTCAATATATATAATCAAATAATATATTAAATAATTTTTACAATATACACTATTTACTTGCAATTTTGCAATACATGCATCAAAATTTCATCAAATATTAAAAATCTGATATAAAGCTTTTACTAAATAAAGCAGATTGTACCAATTGTAAAAATTACAGAACAAATCCCATAGCAAGATCTTTTAAAAACTCTAATGCAAATAAATAACTATCTAAGTGAATTAGAGATAATTGCAAATAATCAATTTGGCTTTAGAGAAAAATTTGGAACCACAGATGCTGTAGAATCATGGGCTGGTAGGGTAGCTTGACTAGAAACTTAATTGACTCTGCAGAAGGTTTAAATAGCATTTACAGTACAGCCATGATTCCGAGAAACAGGGTAACATAGAACTTATAACTTATAGATGTAACATTGGTAATTCATCCAAGTAACAAAACTACTTTAGGTAAAATCCAAGATGACCAATTCATATGGCTTCCAGCTGAAGCAGAGCATCCAGAAGTAAAGTGCTTAACCTATTGACTGGTGCTACCCTATTTGTCTCACTTTTTAATTTCTATCTCACATCAAAGAATACAGAATCTCATTTTCATTGTTATTTCTCAGCTCACTATTAAATAATCTGTAATTGCCAGATATTCATGTTCGCCAATGGCATGGTATCATCACAGTGTTAGGTTGTATAATTGCATGTATGTGTTGAATTACAAATGAAAGGTTTATTATTTCCCTATACATAACTGTATATGTAACTTAATGGGTCAACAATTCAGACTGGATAATCAAAAGACCTCCAGAAGCAACTTGTCACCCCGTGCTAGTGAAAGCACTCCTGAATTGTTGCTGATCTTAAGCAATAGTTTTCATAAAGATATGATATAAATAAAAATACAAAGGTAAAGACAGCAGTTGAGAGTAGATAAAATCTATTAAGCATTCACTACAGTTCTCACAGGTTTTATACAAAAGTTTAGTCATTACCTGCCTTTGTTTACAAAATCATCAGATGTCTATGTAGTTTAAACATGATTGATTATCTTTTCCCTTGTAAATTCAATTTGAGCAATAATAATAAGCACCAACAAGGGGACATCAAATTAACAATAGCAACCTGAGATCAAAATAAATATTGACGTCCTGGTGACGTAAAAATACAAAGTAAGTCATAGAAATTAAAGTCAAAAAAGTCCCTGAGCGACTCTACACTCCCCCCCCTGCTCAAATTAATTTTCGGATAACAGTTGAAGGGCAAGCCCAGAGACGACATTTTGAGTAGCCATTATCATCTTTGTGGCTAATTCACTATCCCACATTTGGACTTCAGCATATTGGGGCTCTTGTGTAATCTACATGAGTACTTCTCATTGGGTGACTACTTCATCTTTTAATCATAGAAATTTCATCATTGGCATCCAGTCACTGACAGGACAATTCCTTCTTAGATTATTTAACCGTCTTGTAAAAGTATCGTAAAATTGTTAGTACAGTCAAAGACTCTTTAGGGCGATCATCAGTGCCATCATCGCATCAGTGTCCGATGTGTGTGTGTCTTCTGCACTAATCTCAGTATCTGGGTAAAAGTGTATAAAAACCTGTCGCAAGGACCCCATCATGGTTGCATGATTGATAAACAGTGAACAGTATTCCTGAACTTGACTGAGTGTCATCTGCTCTGGATCTGAAACATCAGCTCTTATCATTGTGATGATCTCTATCTTTTTTGTGACATCATAATACTGAGTGATGGTTTCAACATTGTTAACCCACATCAAATCACCAGCTGCTTGGAAAAGAATCAGCACACAAGGCTGTAGTGTGGCGATTTTGGCTGGTATCGCTTGCAGTTGCATATGTACAGGTAATCCACGTGTAAAAATATCTGTTATGGTAAGCTTGCTGTCAATAAAGACGCATTCAGGATTCCCTCCCGTGATGAGTTTTTCCCTGACAACTTTACACTCACCCGTTCAGCTGGCTTTGAGTGCTTCCTGTTTGCTATTCATGAAATTAACCTTGTTGGATAAGGGAGCAGCGACCTTCTTTTTTGGTTTTCTGACTTTCCATTTAGGTTGTATCAAAGGCGTTTCAATAGTAGGCTGTGGGATGCACAAAAAATGAGGATGCCAATAGTTCCTCCTCCCTACAGAATTGTTCTGGTGTCTGCATTACCTGATCAAAAATGGTAATGGGAATGATCTTGTCCTCTTTGCTTACGTGCCTAGCTGACTTGATAAATTGGCCATAACCACATTCTGGATATTTCATCTGCTGCAAGCAGAACAGAGCCTCAGTCTTACCATGGATGCCATGCTTGATGATTTGATCCAGAAATTGGTGTGTTGAACCTGGCAATCTTTCTATGAAGCGTCTAGTGCTCATGGGAGCGTTATCTGAATGAAAAATCGCGAATTTAGTTTTGGCTTTTGTGCCCCACATATATTTTTAACTGTGTCAGAAAAAATATTTATGTCCAACAGACAAATACCAAGTCAATTGCTGGTTAACATAATCGACGTCTTGCCTGCGACACTATTCGCCCCCACCAGTTGGGCATAATATTTTTCGAATTTGTCCATGGGCCTTTTCGTTTTGCCAGGGGAGGGAGGACTGCATTTATATAGCAACCAATTCTTCACTTTCCATGTTAGTGGACACACAGCCAGCTCATGTATGGTTGTCTTTGTGAGGGATGTCCTCTTTTCATGTGTCATGGGTATTTGCAAATGTGGTTCCTTTGTCAGGTAAATGGTGAGAATCCAGATGGCTCCTTGGTCGTAAATATCCGGTAGATTTTTCTCAGCAAACAAGCAGTCTTTAAAGTTCTTCTTATCCTGTGTATTATACGAGACTTTGATGTCTCTGAGAGTTTGTTCCACTGACGAGTGGCAATTTTGTGATGGACTCATTATATCAAGGTGGGGCCAGTAGTACTCAGGGTTGAAATCTGCTTTAATGTTGGACCATATCATTTGAATTTCATGCAACAGTTGCATGCTCTGTGCAAACGTGAAACTTACATGCATGTTGGTTATTGTAAGTAGTGATGGAGTGTTGGGGTTCTTCACCTCTAAGGTTTGTGACTGAAGAATGACATCAATAATCAACTTCTGATTGATGGCTAGACGATGTGATGGTATCTGCTGACACACTGACACAGTATTATATATGAGCCTAGTTATGGGGAGATGGCTTGTGGTGTGTGATGAGATAGGAAGATAGTCGTCCTTAGATAATATCAGAAAGTTTTCCATGCAAAAGTGTAAGTTTTCTATGGGCTCTGGTACTGTAGACTCATGCTCACCTCTGACTATCATTATGAGGCGTATACCCTTGACCTTCACTATGCGGTATGCTATCTCGATCTGTTCCATTATATTGTCCATCTGTATCTCGTTTATTTGCAAAAAATAGATAAATAAAAGATTCTGAAAGTCAATATTGATGCACTCAAAGCTGTCAATGATTTTGCCGCTATTTAAAAACTCGCACAAGTTGTAGATATTAAAGTCATCATCAAAGAAGGTGTGAACTGTACTACACCAGTACAGGCGACTGAGGCTTTCCATCATTCTTGAGTCGTATCTGAGGTATTAACTTTAGGGTGATGGGAAGCATCTATGACGAATGGAACAATGGCTATAGAGCAATTCATTTTGTGGCCACTGTATGTGCGACGAAACTGGTCTTTCATCTCATTGAAGATGTTGTCACGTATTATGGGTGTGGCTTTCCTTGTGGCAATGTAATATGGGTGAAGGGTCTCATCACCAACTCTGGAGATTTTTCTTCTTCTCTCTTCACTCTTCTGTGATCTAACAGTAGAAGTTGCTGTAGAAGAGGTCAAGGGGGCTATCAAGTCACTCGTTGGGGGGGGAGGTATTTACAATTTGCAATGTACTAAAAGGTTTTCTATATTTATCAGTTTTTAATAAAGGCCAGCTCCTCTTGCGCACATGTGGAAACATGTGGAGGGCGTCATCTTGGATGCTGTCTCCTCTCCAAGTCATGGAGCAATGTGTTGCCCACATGGAATCAGACTCTCCTCAGCACCATGGTTGCGTCCTCTTTTCCTTGCATGTGCCTCAACAAGCAGAGATACGTGTCTAGGCTAGGTTGGCTACCTTCCATCCTCCTTCTCACTCAGTGGCGGGATGGTGGAGCTGGCGACTCTAATTTTTGACTTGGAGTTATAAGATTTAAATCCCAAATGCTGGGATCATAAGTGTGAGTAGTTCTCGCCCTTCTTTGGGGGAGTGTACATGTTTCTAAATTGTCAGAAGTAGTATTATCATAAGTGTAATCAGTGTTGGAAAATTCATCCTCTGAAAAACTAGTTAAATTATCATATTTTTCATATACATCAACACCATTATCTACTAAAGTAAATTCGTTGTTATCGTCAATTATAACATGCTCTATATCTTTTGATCGCTCGTTTGAGCCTTTAAAAATGTACCATTTTACTGTTGTTTAAGGTATAGGTGTTATGGTCAAGCACTTTTTCTATCATAAATGGATAAGCAAAAACTCGGTCGCCACATTTATGCAGCTCACCATATATCTTCTTATTAAAGGTTTTCTTCTGCCTTATACTGGACTGATTCGTGTTATGACAGATTGTAAGGTGAATTTGTTGCATATCCTGAATTAATCTATTCACATAACTTTCTATGCTGTTTTCTGCATACTTTGGGAACATCATTGTTAAGGACGTGGTGGCCTCATGACCAAACATGGCTTTGAAGGGGCTCACGCAGGTAGTTGTATGAACTGATGTGTTGTAAAAGTACTCAACGCATTCAATAATTCGCCTCCATTGTTTTCCTGCTGCACGTGATAAGGCTACCTGAATTAATTTTATAAGGGTTTGGTTTAATTGCTCCACCAAGCCATTTGCTTGGTGGTGTTAGGAGGTGGTCAATTTGTGGACCACTTCTAGTTCCTTCATTAAAGCACACAAAAGATTACTTTCAAACTGAGGACCTCTATCAGAAACTAATTTTCACATGGGACCATACTTCAAAATCCATTTTTAACTATTTTGTCAGCCACCTTCTCTGCTGTTGTGCTACTTAAAAGAATCATTCAGGCAAATTTGGTAAAATGGTCAACCATTACAAGTATATATTGGAAACCTTTGTTGTCCTTTGATCACTGTTCAAGGTCAATATGCACCAACTCATTAGGGCTCTCTGCCAACTGCAATTCAAGTTCAGCTCTCTTTTGAGGAAAATGATTTATGTTGTTGAGTAAGCATCTTTTCACATTTGTTGATGACATCCGTAATGGTAGCTCATATTCCAGTGGTGACGTATCGGGAGTTGAAGGATTTCTCAGTTTGAAGGATGCCCAGGTGACCCCTTTCTTGGACTCTACGTACTAGGTCCCTCTTAAAATGCTCAGGAATAGCAAGTCGATTGTTGTGCTTGCTCTTAGTGTACAATGAACCATTATCATTTACGTGCCAATTATAGCAGTTGAAATACCAATTTACTTCCAAAGATGTGGGAAAGTACGGATCCTTCATCCTTTTCATAATCTGGTCCAAAATCCAGTCATGATGTTGATAGCGA
>CABFPE010000072.1:1429021-1439319 GCA_900660155.1 Hofstenia miamia | reverse complement strand
TAACTGAATGTTTCTTCTTTAGATTTGCTGTTCTTGGCTGTCACAGTCACCATGTAATATCCTCTACCAGGCATTATCATTGTTTATCTACTGTTACTGTATAATGTTAGCTGTGTTATTGCAGGTAAGGGTTTACTTGCTGTTACTGCTTGACTAGTTTCTTCTGTTAACTTATATAACCTAGAACTAACTGCTCACTTTTAAAGTGACAATTCCATGCAGTAATCTTTATAACAATCTTCTGATGGGTATCTGCCCAAAGTGGATCTCCACATCCAGTTTTACCATTACATCCAATGCTTGAGTGCCACTTCTCAGCTCAATTGATATACTTATGGGTACCCTACATTAGCTCAATGCTTACTCAAGACATGACACAATTTGACTTAAACTCTATCATGTGAAAGTGTTATATCAATTCACAACCTGAATTGTTACTAGTTGTTCATTAAATATTACATGTAGCCATTACCAAAATATATTGGCTTATTTAGATATATTCTGTTTGAACAACTTCCTAACCCACATTTATAATTTACTACATGTACTGTCACTTTATCAATCAATTATAGATCATTAATTTGGATCTAAAATAATATGAATATAATTCCTAGAGTTTGGTCATCCAACCATTTGCTGACAATTAATTATTTAATACATGTAGAAATGAAATGCTAGTTGGCTAATTGAGAGAAAAACCCTTATACCTAACATATGTGCACTTTCATGATCTGGCACAGAGACCGTAGAATCATTCCCTGTGATGTATCCAGACCACTACTAAACACCACTTGATTAGCTCAACATTGTACTAAATAATCAAACNCTTGGAAGGTAAAAAATTGGTTGCTACACTTATGCTTGCTGCCTGCTCCCCAGGGAAGTTGAAGAAAGCCATGGATCATTTTAAAAAGTACTACACTTGCCTCATCAGATCTAGTGGCCCACTTGGTTGCCTGCCACCACAAATGATAATGAACCATTTAGGAGTCACCTTTTCAGACTTAAATATCTTCTTGGATACACTCAAAAAGTATATGTGGGGAGCCACTACTAAAACCAAGTTTCCGTCACTCAACTCCAAAAATGAGCCTCTGTGCACAAGCTGACTCATGCACTGTGAGCACAGCTCAACTAAGCAGTTCCTTGAGCTTGTAGGTCACTATGGCATTCATACACACACACAGAGATCCTGGTCAACTTGGAGCACCTTAACTATCCAGAGTGTGGATATAGCCAGCTAATGAAGACTCAGTGACAGGCAACCAAAGATGGTGAAATCATCCCCATCACTGTCCTGGGACAGATCATGAAGTCACCCAAGCAATTTTATCATGAGGAAGAACTCTTATCCTTGTCAGCAATAGAAGTGTTGCCAGCAACTAAGCCTTGATCAAAGTTTTTTAACTTGGAAAAGTTTTCTGGAGTCACAGTCTCACCAAAACTTACACCCACTTTGTCCCTTATTGACAACAAAAGAATCCTCACAATCAAAAACTGTCCCAACAAGTTCGCCAATAGGCCATAAATCATAGATCAAGTTGTCAAGCCTAATAGTGATAATGATGTACTAGGTCTTATGAAATGGTGTCTTACTGAGATGCTTACCAAAGAAGAACTGGTCCTCCTACTATTGCCAGGGCAACAACTTGCCCTGGACATAGAGTGCACTACAGCCTGCCTATGCATCACAATACCTCAGATAGAAAACTTATGGAGCCATGGACTCCACAGAGCTTTTTAGGAATCAATTCAAGAGGCCAAAATTAACTACCCTGTTACCATTGGAACAGCCTCCCTCAGGAACTAGTAAAGCTTTGCACAACTGGAAGATAATGTCAAGAAGAATAACTTCCTCCACACTCCACCTCCTTGTCTGATGACCCCACTAATCCTGCCATCCTGGAGAGTTCGTCATGGAAGGAAAAAGGTTTCCACCCATCTCTCTGATCATATTAACTATGTGTCAACTGCCACTGAAGTCAACAAGGTGATGCAAACTAAAGAATACAAGCCAACCTGTGATATGTTGTTAGAAAGTGGAAATCCTGAATGAGTCTACATTGATGAAAACTCACTATAAAAGATATATTTCAGAAGGGGCAGCCCATCTTTACCCAATAGGAGAAGATCCACAGAACCATCAATTCTCTAGATCCTCATGTTGTAATTCTCTTCCAGGCAGGAGGAGATTTAATGTGGATGAACAAAGCTGAAACAATCACCTGATACTATGATGTCACAGATTGCATAAAAATAATCACAATGTTACACACCAGCATCAATGATCCTTAAGAAATGATGTTACTGCAAGTGAACAAATACCATTCTCTTTTCATATACCACACTACACAAATGGGATCATTACAGGAGGTTTTCCTCCACTTTTACTCTGACACAAAGATCAGCACAGAGGATGCCCACACCTCTGATACTGATGCCTTAATGCACTCCTAATCACCCTCAAGGGCCTCAGCTTATACAAACGTTTTTATGATACATTTACTTGGAGATTAAACATATTACAATGTAATTGCCCCATCAGTTCTAGGCTACCAGAGCTAAAGTACTTCAGGCTACACAGTGAAACTGTCACACAATGGGAGGTGCTCATGCAAGTTATCCAGCAACCACATTACACAGAGGTTTCATCTTGGGATGATGTGCTGGCAAAAGAAATGGTTGAAGAAGCCCAAAAGTTGTGTGGTCCTACTGTCCAGTTGTTACCACAAATTTAACTGTGCAATGGGGGCGTGTAGAGTCACTCAGGGCCCTTTATTTTATTTTTATTTTTATTATATTAAAGTGTATGTGCAAATTGCTCATTTAATTTGAAAGGGAATTAAGTGAACTTTGTAAACATTAAATATTTACCTTTTTCTCTGTATAAAATAGGGAACTCATTGTTGCAATTGTCAAATAAATTTCATTCTCACTGGATAACATTTGCTTCTCAACTTACTCTATATTACTAACCCCTTTTAGCATCGTTATTAATATGATAAGTATCTGCTTGTAAGATCTGGCGATCATCTGGGAGGAACTCTGCTGTGCCTGGGGTGATAACTCGCTCCTTGAAAGATGTGAGCCCATATTGTGGTCACTTTAAGGCTATGCATAGGTATAGGGAATAAAAGAACTTTGTACTTGATTGATCATACATGCACTTAACAACACACTATGCAAGGATAATATGCCATTGGTGTATGCAAATACATGGTAACTACACAGTATTAATATCTTATTACATGAGCTGAGATAACAAGAACACTGAGCTAAATTTGTTTTATTGAGCTAGAAATTAAACTTGAGACACACAATTAGCACCTTGGCTGGTAAGGATGATTTCTAATGATTTGGCTTTGGCGTGATGCCATGTAAATTGGTCACTAGCTGGAATGCCTTCTTGGAAATGGTTTTGGTTCATTTTTCTACAGTGAAATTGGTAAACTACCAATCTTCATTTGTTTTGTTAGAGTACAGGCCACTCTTGGTGATAGTAATTTCTTACAACTTGGTACTGCTTGAGCTGCTAGATCTGCCCTGTGATTCTACACAATGAGTTGTTGTTGTTGGAATTACATAGGCCAAACGCCATATACTTCCATTCATATAATCCATACACCATTATAAAAGTGGTTTTTTGAATGTCAGACACCCTCTTTGGAACCTGCTAAAAAGCAATACATAATTTGAGGCATGAGAAAAACTTATAGTGGCTGGCATCATACAATAAATCCTCAATTTGTGGAAGAGGATAAGCATCTTTAATTGTCACATCATTTAATTTACAAAAATCAATTGAAAAGCATGAATTATATGAAATTATGGAAATGCAAATATCTTTATCATTTACACAGCATAAAGTAGTGTTAGATGAAATAAATTTCACTTAATGCTGAAAAACAAACATAAGAAAATTGGCCCCCATTTGAAGTTAGCCCATTGGATCAAAGATATTGTGGCATCAGCATGAAAATCAGAAAGCAGTCCTAGATCCCTATCTAATAAGGGATTTGTGTCAAAGCATGGATTTGCTGAAGCTACAGTTTAATAATTAACTCCTCCTGCTGTAGTACCCCTTCTTAGTAAAGATAAAAAAATGTCAACAGAAGATTGTGAAAGGGAAGAGTAGCCACACTCAGCTGACCCAAAACAGATAATGTTTAGAAAGAGTCACATAAGAATAGAGCCCTATTAGGGAACAGGAAAAGAGAAGCACTAATTCTTCAGTCCAGTGAGCAAAACCTATTGTAGAATCGTGCGCTGGTAGGGTAACTTAACTAGAAACTTAATTGACTCTGCAGAAGGTTTAAATAGCTTTTACAGTACAGCCATGATTCTGAGAAATAGAATAACATAGAACTTATAATTTATAGATGTAACATTGGTAATTCATCCAAGTAACAAAACTACTTTAGGTAAAATCCAAGATGACCAATTCATATGGCTTCCAGCCAAAGCAAAGTATCCAGAAGTAAAGTGCTTAACCTATTGACTGGTGCTACCCTATTTGTCTCACTTTTTAATTTCTATCTCAAATTGAAAAATACAGGATCTTATTTTCAATGTTATCTCTCAGCGCACTATTAAATAATCTGTAATTGCCAGATATTCATGCTAGCCAAAAGCATGGTATCATCACAGTGTCAGGTTGTATAAGTGCATGTATGTGTTGAACTACAAACAAAAGGTTTATTATTTCCATATACCTAACCATATACGTAACTTAATGGGTCCACAATTTGGACTGGATAATCAAAAGACTTCCAGAAGCTACTTTTCGCCCCGTGCTAGTGAAAGCACTCCCAAATTGTCGCTGATCTTAAGCAATAGTTTTCATAAGATATGATATAAAGAAAAAATACAATGGTAAAGACAGCAGTTGAGAGTAGATAAAATCTATTCAGCATTCACTACAGTTCTCTCAGGTTTTATACAAGAATTGAGTTATTACCTGCCTTTGTTTACAAAATCAGTTGCCTACATAGTTTAAACATGATCAATTATTCTTTCCCTCATAAATTCAATTTGAGCAATAATAATAAGCACCACTGAGGGGACATCAGATTAACAATAGCAACCTGAGATCGAAATAAATGCTGACGTCATGGTGACATTAAAATACAAAATAATTCATAAAGAATAAAATCGAAAAAGTCCCTAAATGACTCTACATGCCCCCCCTTGCTCAAATTAATTTTCAGATAAAAGTTGGAGGGTGGGCCCAGACACAATATTTTGAGTGGCCACTATCATCTTCATAGCTAATTCACCATCCCATGTTTGGACCTCATCATAGTGTGGCTCTCATGTAATCTGCATGAGTACTTCTCATTGGGTGACTACTTCATCTTTTAATCACAGAAATTTAATTGTTGGCATCCTGTTACTGATGGGACAATTCTTTCTTAGATTATTTAACCGCCTTGTAAAAGTATTGTAAAATCTTTTGTACAGTCAAAGACTCTTGAGGGCAATCATCAATGTCATCATTGCATCAGTGTCAGACGTGTGTGCGTCTTCTGTACTAATCTCGGTATCTGGATAGAAGTGTATAAACACCTGCCTCAAGGACCCCATCATAGTCGCATGGTCAACAAATAATGAACAATATTCCTGAACTTGATTGAGTGTCATTTTTTCTGGGTCAGACACATTAGCTCTTATCATCGTGATAATCTCTATCCTTTTCATGACATCATAATACTGAGTGATGGTTTCAACATTGTTGACCCACATCAAATCACCAGCTGCCTGGAAAAGGATCAGCACACAAGGCTGTAGTGTGGCAATTTTTTCATGTATGACTTGCAGTTGCATATGCACTGGTAATCCACATGTAAAAATATCTGTTATGACAAGCTTGCCTTCGATAAAGACCCATTCGGGATTTCCTCCCACAATGAGTTTTTCCTTTACAACTTTATACTCGCCCATTTGGCTGGCTTTCCTTGTGGCAATATAATAAGGGTGAAGGGTCTCATCACCAACTCTAGAGATTTTTCTTCTTCTTTCTTTGTTCTTCTGTGATCTAACAGTAGAAGTTGCTGTAGAAGACGTTGATTTATCAGTTTTTAATAAAGGTGTGGCCAGCTCCTCTCGCGCACATGAGGAAACATGTCTCTCCACATAGGGGCGAGATGTGGAGAAAGTCATCGTGGATGCTGTCTCCTCTCTGAGTCATGGAGCTACATGTTGCCCACATGGAATCAGACTCTCCTCAGCACCATTGTTGCGTCCTTTTTTCCTTGCACGTGCCTCAACAAGCAGAGATACGTGTCTCCCATGCCTAGATGAGGCATCTCAGCTAGGTCGGCTACCTCCCATCCTCCTTCTCACTCAGCGGCGGGATGGTGGAGCTGGCAACTCTCGTTTTCAACTTGGGGTGTTCATTCCTAAATTGAGTTATAAGATTTAAATCCCAAATGCTGGGATCATAAACATGAGTAGTTCTCGCCCTTCTTTGGGGGAGCATACGTGTTTCTAAATTGTCAGAAGTAATATTATCATAAGTGTAATCAGTGTCAGAAAATTCATCCTCTGAAAAACTAGTTAAATTATCATATTTTTCATATACATCATCACCATTATCTACTAAAGTAAATTTGTTGTTATCGTCAATTATAACATGCTCTATATCTTTTATAGCTCAATTGAGCCTTTGAAAATGTACTGTTTTACCTTTGTTTAAGGTATAAGTATTATGATCAAGCACTTTTTCTATAGTAAAAGGACCTTGCCAATCATTCGCAAGTTTACATACTTGATTACTATCCATTGTAATTCAAGGAAGATAAGCAAAGACCTGGTCGCCACATTTATGCAGCTCACAATATATCTTCTTATTGAAAGTTTTCTTCTGCCTTATACTGGACTGATTCGTGTTGTGACAAATTGTAAGGTGAATTGTTTGCATATCCTGAATTAATCTATTCACATAACTTTCTACATTGTTTTCTGCATATCTTGGGAGCATCATTGCTAGGGACATGGTGGCCTCACAACCAAACATGCCTTTGAAGGGGCTCACTCTGATAGTTGTGTGAACTGATGTGTTATAAAAATACTCAATGCATTCAATAATTCGCCTCCATTGTTTTCCTGCTGCGCATGATAAGGCTACCCGAATTAATTTTATAAGGGTTCGGGTTAATAACTCCACTAAGCCATTCACCTGGTGGTGATAGGCAGTAGTCAGTTCATGTACCACTTCCAGTTCCTTCATTAAAGCCTTCAAAAGATTACTTTCAAACTGAGAACCTCTATTGGAAACTAATTTTCACATGGGACCATACTTTAAAATCCATTCTTTGACTATCTTGTCAGCAACTTTCTCTGCTGTTGTGCTACTTAAAGGAATCATTCAGCAAATTTGGTAAAATGGTCAACCATTATGAGTATATACTGGAAACCCTCATCGTCCTTTGACAACTGTTTGAGGTCGATATGGACCAACTCATTAGGGCTCTCTGCTGACCGTGATTCAGTTTAGCTCTCTGTTGAGGAAAGTGATTTATATTGTTAAGTAAAAACCTCNCTCACATTTGTCAATTACATCTGTAACTGTAGCTCTTATTCCAGTTGTGACATACTGGGAGTTGAAGGTTTTCTCAGTTTGGAGGATACCCAAGTGTCCCTTTTCGTGGACTCTGCGTACTAGGTCCCTCTTAAAGTACTTGGGAATAGCAAGTCGGTTGTTGTGCTTGCTTTTAGCATACAATAAACCATTTTCATTGGTATGCCAATTATAATGGTTGAAATACCAATTTACTTTCAGAGATGTGGGGAAGTAAGGATCCTTCATCCTCTTCATAATCTGGTCCAAAATCCAGTCACGATGTTGATTGCAAATTATCTCTTCCTCTGAGATCTCCTCTCTCACAAGTATGGTAAGGATGGGTTTTCCATTTTGATCAGCATTAATTTCGGGTATCAATTGATACTCAGTATGAGGGATAAAGGAGAAAGGAACCTTTTCTCCATTTGGTTTCTTGAGGTATTGTTCATAACTTGTTAACACAGTCCAATAGTCAGAGTTCAGATGGAGCCTGCCAGGGTGGTGTCTGATTGTGAAGGAGAAGTTGTTTAAGTATTCAATCCAATGAGCGACTATGTTTGATTTGTCGCCACTAAATTTTTTCAGCCAAGCAAGAGCGCTATTGTCTGTCCTCATGATGAATTTGTGTCCTAGTATGAAGTATTGAAATTTTTTCAGGGATTCAACTAAAGCAAGCATTTCGCACTTAGGATACACTAAAAAATGAAATGCCTGGCAAACCTTTGAACCTGTATATTTATTAATTATATAATTTGCAAATTTTTAGTTTATTTGTTAAATTTTAGCTTGTTTGTAAAATTTTGTACATTAATATATTGTAAATTGTATGTTCATATTTACAAAATGAAGTTTGTAATAAATACATTTCAAATTGTAAAGTAAATGAAACTGTACAATTACAAACAATAAAGGTATTGAAGATTTAGTATTATTTTTTCATTATTATTATTGTTTCATCACTTCTCACAGCTTTATGCTGGTATCCCTCTAAGCTAAGGAAACTCATCAGTTCCCAGGGAATCTGAGAGCTTTCCTTAGGACTCTATGTGTTCCTAACAATACTGCCCTTTATGCTACTGCTCCTCCCAACTTTGTACTCCCAACACTACCAAGTATCTCTTATGCTTCTTACTCAATGCTCCTAGTGCTCTTACTACTACCAGGACAACTTAACTTTCTTTAACTTTCACAGCCTTTCTATTCCCTCTGCCAACTCCCTGTACTTGTCACTCTTCTGTTTCTCCTTGCTTTTTACACTTCTGTCCTTTGGTACTGCTATGTCTATCACTGTTCCCAATCTTTTCTCTTTTCTAACACTACTATGTCTTGCCTCCATGATTCTATTATTATTATTATTATTCTGAATGTGACAAACAGGAACATCAACATGAAGTAATCAAACATGAAAATATATGGAAAATTCAATAAATCTAACATTAGACTAATCTGGAAAGTGATCAAAGATAATGATTGGGAGAGTAATTTGCGTGGTCAATTCAAGGGAAAGTGCATGAACACAATCAAGGTGATGAGTATTCCTTCAAGGGCATAGGGATGAAAGCAGAAGAGGAAGACAACTACAGAACACTGGAAATAAACAACAAAGATTTCCAACACCTAGATAAGGGCAAGATAAAGCAATTGAAAAACCTTTGGAGAATCATGAGAGGATATTAACCTACAGAGAAATCAGCATAGGGCAAGCAATTGATGAAATGCACAAAATAGTAACATCAGCATACAAAACAATAAAGCTGTCAGCAAGGAGAGTGCCAGAGCAAATGAAAGAGAAATACAATCAGATATTAAATGAACTAATTGACAATAAAATCATCTGACAAATTGAAAGTCCATAAACAGCAACAACAGTGTTTGTAAAACAAAGAGTAACAAATATTGATTGTGCATAGACTTCTGAAAATTAAATGAAGTAATGAAGAAAGATTCATACCCTTTCCTTAGAATAGAAGTTATTGATATACTTGTGTAAAGCATACTGCCAGGTAAGAATGCCATAGGGTTTGTACAAGTGGATATACATGGCATTTGGATTGTGAAATGCCCTTGCAAAATTTCAACAATACATAACCAAGGTCTTGAAGAAAAAAACACACAAAATTGAGGAGGGAGTCAATGCATATATAGATGATGTTATCATGACAAGTGATAAGGTGAAAGGACATTTACTAAAATTAGAAAGAACACTAAGGATACTTGAGAAAGCAGGTTTTAAAATTAATGGAAACAAATGCAACATACTAAAAGAGAAAATAGCATTCTTGGGAAGAGTGATCAAGAAAGTTAGAATATGCATGAAAGATAACACAAGAGAAATTATCTGTAAAATAGAGAAGCCCAACAGTAAGAAAGAAATACAGAAGATAATGAGATTTTTTAAATATTACTGAACTTTCATCACAAACATAGTGGGCAAAACAGAAAAAATGACCAAGCTCATGAGGAATTTGCTGCCATTGGTCTGGACCTGGAAGAGCTGGATAACAAAAAAGAACAATTAGTGAATCTACCATCATTCAATATGCCAGACTATACTGAGCAATTTATTTTAGACTGTCATGCAAGTAAATTCATGATAGGTGCCACTCTAGTCCAAATAAAGAATGGAAAAGAAATGCCATACAATTTTCACTTGAAAATTGAAGGCAAGCAAGGAGAACTACTGATCAACAAAATTGGAAATGCTCATGCTCATCAAAAGTATTAAATAGTTCAAACA
>CABFPE010000072.1:1382030-1392386 GCA_900660155.1 Hofstenia miamia | reverse complement strand
GTGATTCCATACAAAAAATTCTTAAAGTGTTAATGATGCATAGAATTAATCAACCTTTATATCTGAACATATGTTACAAAATCAACAAATCATTGAAAACACTCCCAAAATGTGTGTTCAAGTTATTTCAGTTTTTGGCATTAGATAAATAATTTTGATTAAATTATATTGATAGCTATCATAAATTCATGGCTCTAACAGTAAGTAATTACATATTTTAAAATGGAAAATGTGAAATAAATTATAAACTATATTTACATTCAAAACCCTTGACATAAATGCATTTAAAAGTAATATACAGAAGTAATTTAGTAATAATAACTAATAATAATCGGAAAATATAAAATTAATGTGATAGATTTATAAATGTAAATATTACACTTCCACTGTTCCTATTTGACACACTATACTAATGTTTTATTATAAACAATCATATTTAATTGTAATTTAGCAACAGTTAATAGGTACATGTGAGAAATTTCATATTAATATTGACGTCGACAATTTCTAAGAGTTGTATAATTGTTAATCTTGTTTTATCAAACTGTTTGTTAGTAGCTTTCAGAAAACTTAGGAGATAAACGAAAATTTTGTAATATCATGAAATTATAAATAATTTCATATTAAATTTTTAATGAGCCTAGAAATTGCAACATTATTCTCAGACTAAGGTTAAACTGCAATGTGTTTGTTTATTTGAGTATGTATTTTGAAAAACTAAATGTTTTTCATTAATTTATTGGATATTCAGTTTTATATTTATAATACAAGATTTTTCTTCAATATTGAAGGCATTCACTAGATGGCGTTGGAATACATAAATTTTAACTTGAATTTATTTCAAAGATATTTGAAGTTGTATAAAGTANATCTAAGGAGGAACCAATTGTCACAGCAGCTCCTAAATTAAGCTAAGACTTACTAGTAGGAAGGTTGGCGAGATTCTACAATACTCTCTTAAAAAGCAGTTCAATTTATCGAAATGATTCTAAGCCTAACATTTCAGATTTTTATACCTGGTAAGATTTATGTTTCTCATTATAAATAATTTTTTCAGAAAATATTCAATTAAATATTTTTGCTCAGTTTTTAATTGTATAGGACCATTAAAATAGTTTGCCCTTTGGTTACAAATCAATCTCACAATTAAAGCAGATTATTGAAGTTTAAAGTGATCTTTCTAAAGATTAAAAAGCTTCTTCATCAGAGCTTAAAGTGATCCGGTCCTGGATGGTTCAGTTTGGTCAATTCCTCAATCATTCCAATCCTGTCGGGCTGAGATTTTCCTAAAATTATTTGTAAAATTAAGTAATTTAACAATGCTTTTCTATTTCAATACAATAGATTTCCCAAATTATGAATATGTGTAACATAATGCATATTAACACTAGGAGTAGCAGTTTTTGCAAACTTAAGCTATGGTAAGACTATGTGATTGGTAGCAAGAGTAATTATAAAATCACATTTAATTATAATCAGCAATAAGCATGCGATACTTCTCATTGGATAAATCACATGTGACCAATCCCATATATATCATATATATATATATATATATATATATATATATATATATATATATATATATATATATATATTATACACTGTTGAAAACCGTATATCAAATTATTTTCTGTAATATAATCCCAAATTTGTGCTCTGGAATTTTATCAGGCTAATTTTAATGGATGAAAAGTCTGAAAATTTTTCCTTTTAGATTCTATTTGAATTGCAATTTTCACGCAAATAAAAAAACATTATCTCCCCAAAATAGAAAATTCTAGATGCATAATAATTAATTGCTAGAATGTGTGTTCAACAGCATTGAGATAGATTCTAGTACTAGAAAAATGAGAAAAAGAAGTTAGTTTCCTAATGCTAATGCATGTGTTGCTATTCATTTTTGTTTGAAAAGTTACTTTGAGATATTTTAACTAGAAATATAATAATGCTAGAATTATTATGCAGTAGGTTAGAGAAATACATTTGTATATAATAAGTTATATTAAATTTGACAAGCCCTTTTTAATTGCACAAATGATTCTTACATATTTTTGAACCATTCTTCCAAGGCTTTTATATCCTTTACATCCAATGCTCGGCAAATCAAAAGTTTTTTTATATAGCTAACACATGGCAAGCACTAACTCAGAATAATTGCTATGCAAATGATATAAAGGGATATTTCACACAATGTAGATGAAGAAAACACACTCCTCGATCCTAGGATGCTTTCAAGTTTTTAAAATCATTTATAGTTATTAAGTTCTGGGAGTTGAAGAGGATAATGAAAAAACCATCAGAGATTTAAAAAAATTCAATATTTATATCAAAATATGTACAATAAATGATTTATCAGACATCGGGTCGGCACAAGCCACTACAACCTAAATACGTGACTGTTATTCACTACAAATACTTGTTGATACATTTCAGATATATTCAGTATTACATGTAGGAGTTATCAGTTTAGGAAATAACAACTATTATGAACAGAGTCATGAAACAGTTACTATTGACGATGCTGGATTATAAGGGAAATACAATGTCTATCATTCAGAGTATGGGATTTCACAATAGGAAAAAACTTAAATCATTCTGCATATTAATAAATTATAAAAGCATTGCTGTTTGTCTAATTAAATTAATTTCACCCTTTGGCTAAAACAATTTCAATTTAGCAGACATAAATTTCCAATTTTACGCAAACGTAATAAACGTTATATGATAATACATATTCATATTAATAGTAATACGAATAGTATTTATGTTTCTTTTGTATTAAATTCGTTTTATGACAATACGCACAGTATTCATTGTTGTAAGATGGTATTATTTTAAATAATACGATCTTAAATAATTTATTTATACGTATCTAGCATATTAAATTCGTATTATAAATACGTATCGTCTCTATTAGATAAAGAGAGAAATGTGTATTATAACAAATAAAATATTGTAGTAAATGCAGGGGACAAAACCGCTATATATATTGTAGCATCCTCTACCAGGTTTGATATCCAACTTCTCCATTATACTATTATAATCGGTATGGTACACTAGCAGGTAGGGGTGTAGTAGTCTTAAACTGCTTAACTTTTACATTATTAGCCTCCAATAACTATAATTAGTGGATATAATGACCACTATTTAGGTGACGAAGCCCCTCAGCATCCTTGCCAGTTGTAGGTTGTTGGCCATCCGCGCAAAGCTGATCTCCAAATCAAGTAACAACCACTCTTCTGCATTCCAAGCGAATGAGTTCCACTTCTCAGCTCAGCGAAATAGCTTATGTGTGCCCTATCCTAGCTCGGTGCTTACTGAAGACTCGACACACCTCAACTTAGTCTCAATTTCTAAAGTATACTATATACTTGCAAACTTGATTGTTACTAGCCGCTTAATTAATTATGTAATTAGCCATTACCGAAATATATTGGCTTTATTAAGATAAATATCTAGCAGCTTCCTACCCTACTTGTAATAATTGATACATATTCGGTCACATTATCGGTCACGTTATAGTAATTAATTTGGATCTAGAATAATATAAATAGAAATTCCAACATTTGGCTTAACAGCCTTATCTCGAATTCTTTATCATTTGTACATCTAAGCAAGGATCGATAGTTAGTTAAACGGAAATAAAAATCCCTAACATAAGGGCATGTTCATGGCTCGGAACAAGATGGCTATAAATAATGGAAGCAAATTCGCTCCTTTCGTTTCGACAAATTAGTAAAATCGACAGATACTAATTATAAGCGTTTTCACTGATATTTCTTGGTTGCATAATACAAAACTAATCTAAGATGATAATTAATTTTTATGATATATTTTTAATCACATTTAAATTCGATCTTAATTATATATATATATATATATATCATATATCATATATGTGATTCAACATAATTTTTTTCACAAAATAAAGTGTTATTTAAAATTTTTAGTTTCAATAATATATTGAATTAAATTTTTGGATTATAGTTTTTTGAAAACCTTTTGTTAAAATGCTAACAACTACTTAATGTAAGTAAAAGCAAAAATTTTGAAATCACATCACATAAATATGTTGCATATACAGTAAATCATCTAATGCGCATTTGTAAATAATGAGTAAAGTATGTTGCAAATATATCTATGCACATTTATATGATGCTTCCTATAATATCTAAACAGAAAAAACCGTATTGAAAAACCTTTGATTGAACTAAAAATTTTTAGAAATTTTAATATAAACTTTGGTTGAATATTGAAAATAATTAAATTCATGATTATTTTTTGACCTCATGTGTATAAGAGACAGGAGTATTTAAGTATCTATTTTATAAGAATATAGTTTCAAAAATTTGCATTTGTTTTTTATTCAGAATCTAATTTCAGTTTTGCCGGAATTATCCAATGTCATCAATTTCAATACAGAAGCAAATTGTTTTTCAGCATTCAGTGTTAACCTGTTATTGGGGTTTGTAGCAGTTTGGTTAGCAATTTAATCAAACTGTTTGAAACCAAAAATTGTTATTTTGTCTGAATAGAAATTGTTTGATTTTGCAAGACAAATGATGCATGCTTTAGTCAAAATCTATAGCCAACTATACAATTTTTTCCAAAATGTTGTCAGCATTTTGCCAAAATATTCAAACAACTTTACAAAGAAAATAACTATTACAATAATAATTTTCAAGCAATTTTTTACTACGATTCGTAATTGTCGTATTTCTTCGTAATAATATCGGAGTATCTTTTGTTAAGACGTAAGAATCATAAAACCTTGTATATACTACGATCATACTATGCTTCTTAAGTTTCTGTGACATGCGTTGGTAACTCTAGCAGTCGCTTATAAATTGCATAATTAATGATAATTTTGGCATTATTAGTTACATAGTTACGTCTTATTTCATTATTAATTCCACGCCCTGTTTGAATAGCCACACGGAATATCATAATTCATTCTTGTATTAACTTACAGCCGATCTTCAGAGCATGTAATAAACTAGCTTATCATTCATCATCGTCATAGCAAACATTCTATTAGAATCCAAATGAAAACATCGTGAAGATAAAGCATCTATATAATTTGAAGCACAATTCACCTGGTGCGGCAGGTGTTTTAAAAAATCAATTGTTGTAAAAGAAAGAAAGTGGTGAATTCCACATTTACAGCATGATCAAACATTATCAGCAAGCCCCTAGTATTTCTTTGTTAAAGTTTTATTAAAAGTGAATGTAATACAGAATTTATTCTATTAAATATACATAAGTTGATTCAACCGAAAAATTATCAACAATTGCTTAGAGGAAATTTCAATAAATCGAATATAAAATGGGATTGTTCATCTCTAGTATATGAAAAATTTCTGGCAAAACCTGTAGAATACGCTCTTAAATTACAGTTGAAATATATCGACATGATGCTAAGCCTAACATTTCTGATTATTGTACCTGGTAAAATTTATATTTCTATTATAAATATTTTTTGAGAAACATTATAAATTGAAAATTTCTTCTCAGTTGGGAATTATATAAAAGTATCAAAACAGTTTGACATTTGTTGCAACTCAGAAGTTTAAAAAATAAATTAATAATTGAAAGTAGTTACTAGCTAATACATTTTTCTATACATTCTATGCATTAATAAGTCAGAACTCAAACATAGCCTGGACTGTTGCCCAGTAAAAAGATTACATAAACATCAAAATGTACCACTTTCAAAATGGTTATCATTAGACCATACTTTAATAGTGATTATAACTGGCAAAAAATCCATTATTACATATTGTGACATCGGGTACTGGTAGTTAGTATCGACAAGACCAAGTGTTTTCGGTTTAACTTTAGCTTGTAATTTGTAAATATGTTTATGATAATTTGTATATAAGACCAATTTATTGTACTAAACTAGAACTATGGCAACTAATGGTAATTGCATTCTATTTCATTTTAATTGTCTTAAGCATGGTCTAAAGTATTAAGGCATTAATCACAAAATTTAGGGCAACACATGATATCTTTGAATTTAAGACGAGTAGAAATTCGAAAATATTGGTTTAGAAGAAGTACAAAAAATATTACAAGAAATGTATTAAATAACATTGAGAATTGTAATGTTTAAAACATAACCACTGTCATTATGATTATATAAACCTTGTATTAATATATTCACCTTAGTTTCTAAAACAATTCATAAATTAAGACAGTTATAGATGTTTCATAACAAATGTAAGAACTTTGTCGAATTTAACGTGATTTTTCAATATTTTCCACCTGGCTGAGGCAGAGGCTATTGCAAGAAAATTACGTGACTCAATTTTTGTTAGCATTGAAGGCAAATGCATTAATGATTTTAAGCCAATTGTAAAACAATGGCATATACTGAAACCCAACTCTCCTTCAATTAAACAATTTTTAATTGTGTGATATTTCATTTAGTTCTTTTGGCTTTTATTTGAAACTTTATAAATTTTTGTATGAAATAAACCACGTCTTATCTTATTTGTCATAAATAATGGAAACTGAATAAATGTTATTAAAATATATACTCAAGTATATATTTTTGTCTAATGCCTCCTTTAAATTGCGTTTCCCCTATAAGTTGATATACTGTGTAAAACACTGCTTATAATGTTTAGCAATCTTTAAAAATTGGATGCAATCTACATTAATGTTAATGTTTTTTATTTACAAATTGACAAAAACAGGATTATTATTGTATAATATTTACTTATTTCAATAAATATGATTTGTAGTGATTGCTTGACTCATTAAGCCGCACATAAACAATCCCACTTTTGTTGCTAAATCAATTGAAGCACGCATTGTGATAGGATTATTTTGAAATAATTAAATCCCTCCAATGTGTTGTCTCATCTTAATTGGTTTCACATTAAAAGTTGTATAGCTTGAGCTTCAAATTTTGTTATTGATGTCACAGTTTTGCAACATATTCAAAATGTGCAAGCACTGATCACATGCCTCCTATCATGCCAAATTTTTTGAGCACCAAAAATTATTCCTAATTCCAACAACTTTTAAATATAATACATTGCATTCCTTGGAAAATGCGATGAGCTCCATATCTACCATGAATAACAACCCTCACAAGACTGTAACCCTTTTAATTTGAGCTTTCACCTAATATTTGTACTTAGGATTTTAGGAAAATTTTTTGAGGTAGTATTATCTTTAGCTTCATAGAAATTATTAAGGTAACTATAAATTGTATGAGACTTACTATCTTAAGACCAGTTCTTAATATGTGCAGTCCTTTTCAGATGTTTTTGTGTGAAGCTATATATTACTGATGCAAAAATTCAAAACATAATATTTTTCAGATATTTCAAAATATTTTATAATTGAAACAGTAATTATTTTAGGTGTTTTGGCTATCTCTTTAGTTGAACATGAAAAGAATTTGACAAAACACATACAAAAATATTTAACTAGAAATTCGCCTCCAGAGATGTTTAACAAAACAGTATATTGTGTGTTTGATCTTTACCAAATACTGAGTGTAGAAGAGAAAAATAATATTCTTAATCTAAAATTTTGGATATATTGTGTAAGTCATTTCATTTGTTTAAATACTTATATATACATATATATATATATATATATATATTCCCCAATGAAGTTAAGCATGTGAAATACTACAAGATCCATAAATCAATATGACTATCAAGTGGAAGGTTTTTTTTCAAAATTGTATTATGCAATGCTTTTTGAGCATGTACAGAGGCATAACACAAAATTTTTTACTTATGGTGTGAATAATAATGTAAATATTTTATTAGTTTATTGTTTATTTTGTTACTTTTTTGCATTTTTTTATATTAAATTGCATGACTTATATTTTAATTAAGATCTGTTATTCTTAATTTAAATATTTTGTACTTTAAATTGATTGCATTGAATTTAATTTGTATGTGTTAGTTTTTAAATTGAAAGGTAAAAGGTGTAGTATTACCTACACTTATGTTTTAAAATTGACATCGAACTTCATTTCATAAACAATAAATAAAGGTCCATGTATGTGCCTACAAGAAGTTAGAAGTACATTTATATTATCTATTTAGGGGTTGCTATTGATTAATATGCTATTGCATCCTTAAGATTGAAATAAAATTTTAAATAGATTTCAGTTTATTTCACCACAAGTTAGTGACCCCATTCACACATTTTGATCATATAACTTTTGGTTGCATTGCAGAAAGATACTTAGAACAGAAATATTAAATTTTGAAATATGCTATGAAATATTGAATATCCCCATGGCAAATAATATTCTAAATAACCGAAAATCATTTTTTGCATATAAAAATTTTTTATAATTAACACTAGAAATCATGCACCAGTTAGTGGTTAGACTATATTGCAATAACAATTCTCATGTGTCAAAAACATCCTACCAATGTCAATGTAGAGTGGTTGCATGAAGAATTTGGCAGTGCACACATTGTTTTTAAATTCTCATAACATATAATATTGGTTATTATTTGAAGAATTACTCATACAGAGAATGCAGATGAAACTCCTTTTTTGTTTAGTAACTCTATTTGAGATGTGATTTTGGGCTCCTACCAATAGGTATTGGGTCATGATATTAAAATGAAACCTTACACATATCATCACATTCAGAATGTTTTTAAATATTTTGAAAAATAATTAAAATTTTAAAAGGGAGAGAAGAGGAATCCTGCCCTCAGTAGAAAAGAGTTAATGCAATTCATAGCACAAGGTAATTCACAATTAGCCACAGCAAACATTCAAAATCAAATACAATTCTATGTTAGATTCAAAAATAGGGATCCTTACATTTTTATCTTTAAATTTATCTTGCTCAATTTCAAATTAATCTAAATCAAATTCAAATTAGTGAAATATAGGAAATCAAATGATTTTACCACCAAAACAGCTATACTCATCTAAACTTTTGGAAGTAACTCAATGCGGATTTTAAATGCATCCACCTCACATAACATAGAAGCTGCATTTAAAGACCTTCTCCATAGGGTACTTGAACTGCCAATTGCAAGAGGAGAACAAAGTGAAGAAATCCCAGATACAATAACTTATGAAAAAACAAGATCAGGTCAATAGCATAACACACAAAATGTCATTAGTTAAGAAATTTTGATTTGTTATATTTTAATAAAGTCAGCAGATTCACAAAAATCAGATATGAAAAGAATAACAAACTAAATGTTGAAAAATAATCAAAACAGATTTTAAAATACTCCAAAAGTAATTTCCAAGAAATTTGTCACAGCACAAATTACTAGAAAAACCAACTTTTAATGGCTCAAGTTTGATGGAGGTAAATAACTCAGACACAGTGCCAAGCCAGGTAACTTCACAAAAACTTATCTAAAAAGTTGATATATGCACACTCATATTTAGTAAGCTGTTCATTACATTCAAATTAACAATGCTTGAACACAGTGCATCAGATGAACATCAACTGCTTGGCTTTCACTAAATTTCACTGTAAGACATCAACAACACTGTTAAACACTGGATGAGTATTAACTTCATAGAAATACTTATTAAGATATTTCAAACAGTAATGTTTATATAAAATATTGTGAAATTTTTTTTGCTTTTGCCCAATGTACACTTGGCAAACAGAATAGATGGCAATATTTGTCTCTCACATTCACCATTTAATTAAGAACTGCAAAAGCTTGCATGTTGTAATTTTTACCAAGGTAAAAATTTTATCACACATATGCAGATGTCTACTTGACAAGTTCAGAAATATGTATGAGATAAAATGAGTCCCTACTAACTTTGTAAAAGAACTCATGAAAAAAGCTACTAAAATTCAACCACTTGAAAATAAATCAATCTGCTAACAATTTTGAATAGAGTGTACAAAGACAGAGGTCTAAAAATACAAATTAATACTAGGAAATGATTTGCTTCTAGAAACATTCTTGTATTATTGTAGAATCTCACCAACCTTTCTACTAGTAAGTCTTAGCTTAATTTAGGAGCTGCTGTGACAATTGGTTCCTCCTTAGATAGTACAGTAGGTGACAGACTCCAATCTCCATCTCTCATCTTTCAGTTCTATTGTTTAGCCGTTAAATGATTAAACTATTATCTCATCAACTAATATTGATAAGAAACTAACTACTGTTATTTTAGATCCAAGACACGAGACAGAGGGTACAAAGTACAGGGTACGCTTACCTGACCTGCAACAAATCACAAAAGAGGAATTGAAGAACTATGCTACAACGAGTATTTCCATTGTGATACTGAAACATTGATAGAGACACCAACCACAACTCAGATGACTCAGTGTAATGGAATAGTGTGCATGAGTACGATAGTGATAATGTGTGATAC
>CABFPE010000072.1:1366456-1381932 GCA_900660155.1 Hofstenia miamia | reverse complement strand
ATAGTGATAATGTGTGATACCGTATTAATTTAATGTATTGATTGTTCTTGTTATCAGTGAAGTTGTCTAATAAAGGAATCTTGCAACCAGGATGCACTAGCTTGTTATGAGTTTGTACATATAATAACCTTACATATAAATAATTACATGCCAACCTAGAGTACATGTGAACAATCAATATGGTCATGACAAAAGGAATGAATTGATGGTCCGTCAGTCCACTAGTAATCATATGTAATAAACTCTGTCCAAGATAATACAAGCAGATCTTGTAGTTTCCTAATGTAACTAGATATAATAGCATAATGTAATAAATATTGTAATATGAACAACAAATGATAGGAAAGCTAATACGAGTAAAAACCCCTATTCTTACACATAACCTATGAGCATCTTGGGTAAGCACCAGCTATACACGATGCACCCGTTAACTGGAGTTGTGAACCACCATCTAGAATACCTGAGAGCTTGAACATTTAGCTTTCCATTCTATTAAGTAAAATAACCTGATACAAAAACGTAAAGTAAATCCAGTAAATTCAATTCATCACCAAAATGATTAATTACACAATTTTTATAGTGAAAAATTAACAAACAATCAAATATTTGACTAGTACCTGCTAATTCCAGTTGTTGACAATTTCAAATGCTTTAAATTTCGTTCATCTGCTGATTACGCACTTCTGCCTTAATTAGCAGTTGTGATTTAGGTCTAGTGCCTTTTTGCCAAATTAATTAATATCAAAAATTACTGCATTATAAATTTACAAATAACTAATTAATCATAATCATNAGTAAATTCAATTCATCACCAAAATGATTAATTACACAATTTTTATAGTGAAAAATTAACAAACAATCAAATATTTGACTAGTACCTGCTAATTCCAGTTGTTGACAATTTCAAATGCTTTAAATTTCGTTCATCTGCCTTAATTAGCAGTTGTGATTTAGGTCTAGTGCCTTTTTGCCAAATTAATTAATATCAAAAATTACTGCATTATAAATTTACAAATAACTAATTAATCATAATCATATGTTTTTACAATTAATATTTTATTTTAATATTCTGTCTTAGTTTCTTCTTCCTTTTTTCTTAATTTGACCACATATGATTCAGATTACGATTATGTTACATTATAAATTATTGGAAAAAATACAATCTTTCTAAAGAAAGAAGTAAGAATACATAAAAGCTATGAAGGAACTATAAAACAACATTATAATGCCAAAGTTAAAATCCATATGCCTCAGCTTCATTTTTGTATGAACTTTAGAAGGTTAAATGATAGCTAAGAAAGACACATAGCCACTAACAAGAACAAGAATCTATTGTATGACTCAGCCAAAAACACATATTTCACTACTTTGGCAATGCATATTGGCAAGTGCCAATTGTAGCATCATCCAAACAAATCTAAAAGCTGTAAACATTGAACTAAGATGAGAACAAGATTGAAGAAATGATGATTAGAAATATTGTATTTAGATCAATTAGATTAATTTAGATTCATTTGTATTATGCAACCAAGAAACAATATGTGTCAAAAACAAGAGATTAGTATCAGTTGATAATAATACTTTTTGGCAAAACAAGGGGGCAAAATCACATCCATTATTTTTTGCCGCCATTTTGGCAGACAAGAGTTTAAATTTAAAATCAACAGGTACTTTTCTAGACTTGCTATAAATAGAAAGTAAGACCTGTAAGCAATTGATAAAGAATTTTATTCAGAATTCTTATTTTGTTCTAATATAATGGTTTGATTATTTAATACAATGTTGAGCTAAATGAGTGGTGTTTAGTAGTGGTCTGGATCCATCATCAAGATTGATTCTAGGGTATTTGTGAAAGACTATGAAAGTGCACATGGTTGGGTGTAGGAGTTTTCTCTAATTTAGCAGAATAGCAATCACTTAATACATGTATTAAAATAAATGACTTCATAAAACAGTTGGATGACCAAAACTTAGGTAATATATTAATATTGTTTCAGATCCAAATTAGTGACCAATAAATGACTGATAAAGTGACCAAACATGGTAATGGCTACATGTAATATTAATTAAGCAGCTAGTAACAAGTCCAGTTGCAAAAAACAAAACACAAAATAGAGTTTAAGTCAAATTGTGTCATGTCTGGAGTATGCACTGAGCAAGGATAGGGTACACATAAACTGTATTGATGAGCTGAGATGTGGAACTCAACCAAATGGATCATCAAAGGATTGGTGAAACTGGATGTGGAGATCAGCTTCAGGCAGATGCCCATTATCAATTGTTGGAGAGATTGCTGCATGGCTTCATCACCTAAATATTGAACAGTTAAATCTAGTTACATTATGTTAACAGAAACAAAAGCTAAAGCAGTGTCTAGTTAAAGTAAATCCCTACCCACACAACTATGACTAAGGTTATACAGTAACAAAGGATAAACCATAATGATGCCTGGTAGAGGATGTTATATGGCGACTGTGACAGCCAAGGATCACAACATTCAAAAGAAACATTCAGTGGAACAATCAGCAATCCAAAGACAATATCTACAAGTGAAAGTGGAAGTAAGCAACAGACAGCTACATGAAAAACAAACTAGTTAACAGGGAGAATTACCCAAAACCAAACCAAAGCACTTCAACAAGTTTCCAGAATCATGATCAAGATTGGAGTACCACTACAAACCAAAGAGAAAATATGACAAATGGTAAGAAAGGCAGGGCAAAGAAAACAGCACCCAGGGCAGTAATCCCTAGAACAATGTGATCACCACAACACTCTGTTGAAAACTCATCCCCCAAAACAGAACTGCAGTCTTTTAATTCACCCCCAGAGACAAGCCCCCAAGAAATAGTTGACATGTTGAGAAAGAGCAAGGAAAATGAGGCACTTCTAAAAAATGAAATCAAACAACTAATAAGCAAAGTCAAACAGATGGAATGACAAAATGAAACCATATTGAGTGAAATTAGATTAAACATGGAGATTTGACTAGACAAGAAAAGCAAATGATTCCAAAGTGAGATCAAACTCTTCACACACCAACTATCAGAGTCCAACAAAAGATTCTTAGAACAGAATCAACAATGGCAGGAAAAAAATCAGCAACTGGAAAGGACAAATAGACAGTTAATAGAGGATAATGATCTACAAGCAGGAGAATTGGAGCAACTAAAAGACAAATTAAGACTACTACAGTTGATGGAAGAAGAAAACAGAAATAACACGTGAACCCACAAAATAGAATTTCATTCAAGAAAAGAGAGTGAGTTGCAAGCATCACACATACTGGCTCCCAAAGAGGTGACATATGAGGAATCTGACGAAGACTCAGATGCTGAGAAACAAAAAATCATAAATGAAATTACAAAGGCAGTGACTACACAACTACAAGAGGAAGACACAGTGAAGAACCACAAAAAACCCAAGTACGAAAATTCAATTTTACTACAACTGACAACTAACAATGTGATACCTTGTAAGGCAACACTACCTAAGTTTAATTGAAGGGTAGATGGTTACAACCCAACATTTGCTGAATGGCTACAAATGTTCAAATTAACAATGGCAGAGCACAAAGTGAGCCAGCAGGCAGCAGCAACAAGACTCCTGCTATATTTTTCAGGTGCAGCTTCTCAGTACTATCTGCTGTTGGACAAAGAAACGAAAAGGAATTATGAACTTCTGATCAGAGATTTCATAAACTACTATGAAAATGAAATCTTTAAAAACCAGTACTGAATTATCCTAAATGCAACAAAAATGAAAAAAACTGATGATTTTCAAAATTAAATTCAACAAGCTGAACAACTACTAATGCTGAGTTCAAGAGAAAATAGATATTCTAAGTATGATCTGTTCTCACACATCTGCAAAGGGATGCCTGAAAGCATTAGGACACAGTTTGAAATAAAATGCAATGTAGATGACAAGCTAGAAAGAATGATCTGAAAGGCAGTCAATATACAAGCAACCATCAAAAATAATGCATGAATATACAAAAAGGATGCATGGCACAGAGAAGGACCAACATGGGGAAACAACCTCAAACCACACATTCCAAATAAAACCTATAATGAAACAAAACTGGAAAAAATCATAAAGGTAAAAGGGAAAGATGGAAAGACCAGAAAAGTAAAAGAGAAAAATGTCAAGTGTTACAGCTGTGGACAGATGAGCCACAAAAAACCAGACTGCACAATGCAAATAAATGTAATTGGAGATGAAGAAGCTTACTATGACAAGGAAGATGTACTGCAAACAGAGAATGAAATGGACGAAGTATTGCCAACCAACAAGGAGTTGGAAAACTAGTCAGAGTGCTGACTCATAAAAACCATGCATCAATAATGATCCTGATGAATCTTGATACAATAAATATGATAATGATAGCAATCAATGGAGTAATGACTAAAGCAACAAACGACACTGGAGTAGCAAAATAAATAATCACTGATGAATGTGATACAAAGCTAGGGTTAAACCAGGAAGATTTGAACAGCTGCAATAAGAGCCTAATTAACACATCAGGAAAATATATCAACATGAAAAGAATGATAAACACAGTGCAGATGAGAATTGCTAACACAACATTTGAGCAGTCTTTGGATGTGGTGGACACACATAACTATTTGTTGCCATATGAAGTCATCTTAGGTGATGATTTTTTGACAAAACTGGATGTGTCATCAACTATGCTAACAGAACTATAAAGGTGAGAGAAAAAGAAATGGAAATCAAAGAAGAACAAGGGAAGCAGAAAATGATCACATTTGAACTACAGGAAGATTTCCATTTACAGCCACACCAATGGAAGATGCACATGATCAAAATGGAGGATGCAATAACAGCTGATATAATGCTATATGATAACAAAGGCATTAACACCAAAAGAGTATCAATGCTGTCTAGCATCTGTACAATTAAGCAAAGGAAAGGAAGAATACCAATCCTTAATGCTACAAATGGAATGTTAATCTAAAGAAATCTCAAGTAAGAATATATGGGAAGTACATCAAATTGAATATCAGACTCCTCTGGAAGGCAATAGGAGATGACAATAGAGCAAGTAATTTGCATGGTCAATTCACAGACTTGCAAATGAAAATGTATAGCACTCCACATGGCCAACTCAAGGGAGAGTGGAAGAACACCATCAAAGTCGCAAGTACTCCCAAAGGATGACTCAAGGACATAGGGACGAAAGCAGAAGAAGAAGACATATACAGAACACCTGAAATAAACAATGAAGACTACCCACATCTGGAAGAACAGGAGATCACGGAATTAAGGAAATTGTTGGAAAAAGACAAATGTATATTCAACTACAGAGAGATAAGCATGGGGCAAGCAGTGGGCAAAAAACACAGAATAGTTACAACAACAGACAAACCAATTAAGCTACCAGTCAGAAGGGTACCTGAACAGATGAAAGATGAATACAATCACATACTGGAGGGACTAATTGATAATAAAATTATCTGGCAAAGCAAGAGCCCATACACAGCACCAACTGTATTCATGAAGCAAGGAGACAAGTATTGCCTATGCATAGACTTTCATAAATTAAATGAGGTGACAAAAAAGGATTCATATCCCCTACCACGGATAGAAGCCATGTTCTACAAGGCCAGTAAGCATAAATATTTCACAACATTAGACCTATGCAAAGCCTACTGGCAGGTAAAGATGGAAGAAGAAGATATTGAGAAGACAGCATTCATAACTCCCTATGGGCTATATGAATGGATATACATGGTGTTCAGACTGTGTAAAGCACCAGCAATCTTCCAGAGATATATTATGAAAGTGTTGAAAAACAAGACACACAGAATGGAGGAAGGGGTCAACGTCTATATAGACAATATCATAATAACTAGTGATACAATCAAAGAACATCTGAAAAAATTTGATAGAACATTAACAATATTGGAGAATGCAGGACTTCATATTAATGGGAACAAATGTAACATTCTCAAAGAGAAAATAGTATTTCTGGGTAGAACAATAAAGAAAGGCAGGATATGCATGAAAGATAATGCCAGAGAAATGATCTGTAAAATAGAAAAGCCCAATAACAAGAAAGATATACAGAGGATAATGGGATTCTTCAACTACTACAGGACTTTTATTCCAAACATAGCAGGCAAGACAGTGAAGACGACCAGATTAATGAGGAAATCAGTACCTTTTGAATGGACCTGGCAGGAGCAGGAAGAACTAGATAAAATCAAAGAAGAACTGGTGAAACTACCATCCCTTAACACACCAGACTACCACGAATAGTTTATACTAGATTGCAATGCAAATAAAGTGGTGATTGGGGCCACACTGGGACAAATAAAAAATGGAAAAGAGGTCCCCATTCAATTTTTCAATTGTAAGTTGAGAGCAAGTGAAGAAAATTACAGATCTACCAAAGTGGAGATGCTGGCACTAATTGAAAGTATTAAAAAATTTCAACACTTCTTGATTGGTAGAGAATTTAGAGTACACACAGACAACAGCAGACTGGCATGGTTGAAGAAGTTTTCTGGAGACAAGTCTGGAATAGTGTCATGATGGATCAAATACTTGAACGAATTTACATTCACAATTGAGCATAGGAAAGGCACCCTACATAACAATGGAGAGTTCTGGACATCACTACTTGAATATCAGAGAGATGTGGTAAAAATAGATGGAGAGAAAAAACAGTTCCAATTTTTGCCACACACCAAATATGAGGGATTGCCAGAAATAAACATGGACAAAAAAGGTCAAGCCATGCTACCAATACTAATGAGGGAGGAAATATCTGAAGAAGAAATAGTGGACAAACAGAGAGTGAAATCATAGAAAGAGAAAATAATCTCAGACAACATTATCAAAATTAATGGCAGGATACTATGAACATTATAAGTGGAAGATAAACAAAAAACAGATTACTATACATTGAAGCCAGCAACAACTGGATTGCAATACCAGATTATTTCAAAAGAGAATAGATAAGAAAGATACACAAGAAGATCCACCTGGGAATCACACAGACGGAAAAAACCTTTAATGCAAGGTTCATAACAACAGCCATGAGGAAATTTATCAAAGACATTATCAATAAGTGCACAACATGCCTCTTACACAATAAACAACATTTCCCAATGCAAAGGGCACCACTGGAGAAAATCATTGCAACACAACCAAATGAGATAGTCCACATAGATCTGGAAATGTTGTCAAAGGATGCAGAAGGCTATCAATATCTACTGGTGATGGTAGACAATTTTACAAAATATGCAAGGATGATCCAAATGAAGAATACCACCACAGAAACCACAGCAGAACTAGTATTAAAGGAATGGATCCTATGACTTGGGCTGATGGAAACAATAATAACAGATAAGGGGCCACAATTCAGGAGTGGACTCTTCAAGGAAATGGCAAACTCCTGGACATTGCAAGAGAACGAACAACAGCTTACCACCCACAGGCCAACAGAGTAGTGGAGTGACTTAATTGAACACTAATCAAGTTAATTAGAGTGGCAACATCAAGGATAGGGGAAACAGATAAAGAGAAGTCATCAAGATGATCAAGTACTATTACAATACATCAGTACATGCAATGATGGGAGTCTCACCATTCAAGGCAATGTTTGGAAGAGAAGCAGCAACCCTGCTATCAATGCAATACACCAACTACAGTGGAAAATTGGATAATGAATATGTAAAACAACCAAAGAACCAGATTACAGGAATCCACTAAATGATGTGCCACAACATAAAGAAATCAGCAGTGAGGCAGCAGTGTAACTATAATAAAAAATTTATAGTCATGCACACAAATTAGGAGACAAGGTATATGTGATCACACTGATTAAATTTACAGACACAAACCAAGTCCAGAAATTAAAAATGGTATCATCTGGCCCCCACATGATAACACAAACACTACCCCAAATAATGAATACATGCTAGACAATAACAGACTGTTACATTTTCAAAAGTTTAAGAGAGCAACAGCAGACATCAAAGAGACAAAGATAGATGAGAACACTGAATTCAGAATATACCAAATTAATGGCAATGAAATTATATATGATATGTATGATTGAGATAGTTTACATGAGGAGGGATTTGATGATGAATTCACAGTGGACATTGGAGATGATAGCATGAGAGAGAGAGAGTGCTGCCCCAAAGGACAGCAAGAAATAAATCTATATATGACCCTGAAATATGGGATTTAAATTTACTAACTGAATTTAGGATTCTAGAAGAGAATGATGCACCCACCATTGAAAAAGAGAGTGCGCAGAAATCAACAACCAGAGGAACTCTTGACCATGAACAGGAGAAGGAGAGTTTGCAGAAGTTCTCAAAGCAGATGTTGACTCCAGGGCAGAAGGGATGAGAATAAGGAACCAATGAACCAATGACGTAGAGTGAGAAGGCGTCCTAGTAGTCCTCAAGGCTGATTCAAGGGCAGGGAGATCAATGGACAAAAAGACTCTCCCACAAGGGATCTGCACCACTGATTCAAGGGCATGCAGAAAACTGGTGCACAGCAGCTCAACTTTCCTTCCAAGAGTCATGATGCTGATTCAAGGGTGGTGAGACACTGGGAGTTGCAGAGGAAGGTGTAAGTGATGGAAGAACCGTGGAGGTATGAAAGTGATTCAAGGCTGACATTATCCCCACAGGAACCACAACTGATCAAGTGCTGATAGGAGTAACTGTGAACCAATTCAATGGTGAATCAGTAAGAACTATCAGCACAGATTCACAGCCCATGGACTGTGAACCAAAGCACAAGCAGATACCATTACAGATGACACAGCTACACGCCTCCTCAGATACCACCTCTGAGAGAACAGTAAAATCTAAAGAAAGAGAAAAACAAATGTTGAAAATCAATGGAGAAACACTACACCCATACTTTATTTGAACAATAGAAAATGCATTACAATGTATTTGTGAAACTATCACTGGAAACAAAATCACACATAAGAAAGGTCATGAAAATCAAAGGAAAAAATCTACCAATAGTACTTGATGCCAACAATAGACCAAAAGTAAACATGATAATAAGTTACCCATGAGAGATAAATGAAATGCTGGAAAGACTGTACATGTGAAGAACAGTACATATTGTATTTAATGAAGACTTCACATTGGAAATGATGCAAGCTTTAATGGCCTACAAGGATCAAATAAAAGAAATTCCAGAAATAAGCATGGACAAAGAAAATCTGACAATCATACATGTGTTAAAGGAGAAAAAATACACCAAAATTTGCAGAAAAATATTGATCAACCATTACAAATGGTGAAAGTACAGAAGGTGAGAGTAGTAATAATTTCAAGGTCAACAATCAATGACATCCTGAAACATCTACTAGACACATGCATGCAGACAGAAAACATCTTCCCTTGGGAGGAAACACCAATGGGCACAACCATCACAGAATTGATTTGATTCGACCTAAAAATAGATTATTGGGCTCAGATATACAGAATAATGGTGGATCCATGCATGATCTACCTCAACAAACAGACTAAAACAATCAAGTTGATGGCAGACACAGACGGCATAGAAAAGGCCAACACACTATTTATAAAATGTAGCCTAACACAATGGCAGGAACATTTACAACAGATTCAGAAAATAAGGAAGAACATGAAACTGCAACAGAAAGTGGAGGAGAGTCGGCCAGAAATGAAAATTGAGGTGCCATCATGAAAATTCCATAAATTGGTAGAATTAGCACTCACAGAGGTGAAAAAAGCCTATGAGCTAAATATCAAGAAGGATTTCAAACAATTACTATTCAAAGAAAAAAATGCACTGGAAATCTGATATAGAATGACAGCATGGATACTAGCAATATTTACGACTGAAGATGCAGAGTTAAAACTTCCCATTTTGAGGCACATTAGACATAAACTAGTGAAGGCAAAGAGATTTGAAATAGTGTTAGCTCCAATCAACACACAAATGAAGAATTGGTTGCTAAAAAGCCACATTGAAAGGATGGAGTCACCAAACAAAGTGGAAAACCAATACAAACATTGGAGAAAATAATCAGCTGCATGATAATGAATGAGAACCTGATGGGGAAAATGTTGATAGTAGATATGGCCAACAAAACGGGGATATGTCCAAGCAAGATCACGATATTTGAGGAACTGATGAAGAAATACATGTGGGGAGCAACATCTGAAACACAGCTGGGGCAAATGGAAAATCAACCATGGATAACCACAAGGAAAATCATTAAAAAAAAACTGGTGAGCACAGAAGAAATAAGAAAAACAGCAGTACAAAAAAACGTGCAGAAAACCCTCTAAAACAAAAAGAAAGATACAAACGAGATAGCCCACAATGCACATTTACAAAAATAATATGGAGTGCAGAGATGATGAAAAAAGGTGGAATTACTGAACCAGTAGAAGTTTGCGAGATGGTCACGAAAACACAGAGGGAGATGATGGAAGAAGAGGAGTTGTTAACGTCCTCACAGCTATTATTGTCTCCTAAAATGCAACAAACAATTGATAGAATAAACATTGAGAAGTAGGGAAACGTGAGCCCAGCAAGAACAATCAAATGGATTGATACTGATGATAAACAATTCTTAGTTGAAATAAAAGTAACTTGGGAAACCAGAGAAATTAAAGAAAGGAATTTTCAAAACATCAGAGAACAACAAATGGTGGCTACAATGAAGTTAATGTTCACAGAAGCATTCATGAGAATGGAACTAGAGGAATTGTTAAAACCGCACAACCAATTGGCAGTGAATGTTGAATGCATAACAGCAAGCATAGACATCAAAGAAGAAATATGATTAAAATTAAGAAGAAGGGGACTCACACAGGCATTCTGGAACACCACTTCAGAAGCAAAAATGAACTACCTTGCAATGATAGGCCTAGCAACCGTGCCAACTATGGAAGGCCCATATCTACATATAGAGAGACAAATTGAAAAAAAAATCTTAATCTGCATGCTGCTGGAAACAATTGTGATACCAATTGTAATCCCATGCTGGAGACTGCCAAAAGTAGTCAGAGTCGTGAAAACCTTCTTGCATGAGTACAAATCATATGTAAACACAGAAAAGAAGGCAAAAGCTATAGTAGAACACGATGACTATAAGAAATCAAAAGAGATAATGCTGAAGAATGATAATAGAGAGAGGTTATACATTGAAGGAACAATAATGCCTTATCAGTTGTATACACAGGGGAAACCCATTAACACACAACTGCAAGATCTTAGAAAAGAAATAGAAAGCTGCACTCCAATAGCAATAATGCTATTCTCTGGGGTTAATGATATGGTATGGACAGACATCTGCGAAAGAAAGTACTGTTACTATGATATGGCGAAGAGAGTGGAAATCATAACAATGATGTGAATCAACAAAAATGATCCCAACAAAATAAGTGAGCAAGAAGTAAGGGACAACAGCAGTTTCTTCTATAAGGATGTGGCAAACACTCACAGTTTAAGAAAAGTGTTTATCTTCTTTTATCCAGACAACCAGATCAGAGAAGACCTAGCCCACACAAGCAGGGCTGATGTGCAAATGACGCTGATGATAGGAATCAAAGGCATACAACTATATCAGAAATACTACGACATATTTTCTCAAAAGATCAATGAACTGAGAGAAATCACGCCAATAGCAGAGAACATTCAAGAGGCGAAATTTCTAAAATATGCAAATACTGTAACAATTGAAAGAGAGTCAGTCTTGAAAAAACCACATGGGAAGATCAAGAAGCAGAATTGATAATTCGGAAGGTGGAGACATTGGTACATGGAGAGCAAGCAATGGTAAAAATAGCACAAGCTGAGGAGGTGTGTAGCATCATCCAAACAAATCTAAATGCTGCAAACATTGAATAAAGATGAGAACAAGATCGAAGAAATGATGATTACAAATATTGTATTTAGATCAATTAGATTAATTTAGATTCATTTTTATTATGCAACCAAGAAACAATATGTGTCAAAAACAAGAGATTAGTATTGGTCAATAATAATACTTTTTGGCAAAATGAGGGGGCGAAATCACTTCCATTATTTTTAGGTACTTTTCTAGATTTGTTATAAATACAAACTAAAACCTGTAAGCAATTGATAAAGAATATTATTCGGAATTCTGATTTTGTTCTAATATAATGGTTTGATTATTTAATACAATGTTGAGCTAAATGAGTGGTGTTTAGTAGTGGTCTGGATCCATCATCAAGATTGATTCTAGGGTATGTGTGCCAGACGATGAAAGTGCACTTAGGTTAGGTATAGGAGTTTTTCTCTTGTTTAGCCAACTAGTGATCACTTAATACATGTATTAAAATAAATGACTTCATAAAACAGTTGGATGACCAAAACTTAGGTAATATATTAATATTGTTTCAGATCCAAATTAGTGACCAATAAATGACTGATAAAGTGACCAAACATGAATTAATTTATAAATGTAGGTTAGGAAGCTGCTCAAATACTAATGCATTTATTAAAGCCAATATATTTCAGTAATGGCTACATGTAAGATTCATTAAGCAGCTAGCAACAAGTCAGGTTGCTAACAAATGAAACACTTTTACAAAATAGAGTTTAAGTCAAATTGTGTCATGTCTGGAGTATGCACTGAGCAAGGATAGGGTACACATAAACTGTATTGATGAGCTGAGATGTGGAACTCAACCAAATGGATCATCAAAGGATTGGTGAAACTGGATGTGGAGATCAGCTTCAGGCAGATGCCCATTATCAATTGTTGGAGAGATTGCTGCATGGCTTCATCACCTAAATATTGAACAGTTAAATCTAGTTACATTATGTTAACAGAAACAAAAGCTAAAGCAGTGTCTAGTTAAAGTAAATCCCTACCCACACAACTATGACTAAGGTTATACAGTAACAAAGGATAAACCATAATGATGCCTGGTAGAGGATGTTATATGGCGACTGTCACAGTATTTAAAAAACTGCATTAATAACTCTATAAGGTTTATATGAATTACTAAACATGGCTTTTGGTGTGTGTAATGAGTCTCCATCTTTTCAAAGGAATGCTACTAAAATGTTAAGAGATAAAAAAATAGCAAATGAAAATGGAGTTACAGTGCATATCAATGATATTTTAATCATAAGCACATCAATAAATAATCAACTTGAAAATATGGGCAAGACCACAAATTCTACACTCAGCATATCCTTGTGTAAATTGAAAAAATGCCAAATTTTTACCAAGTTTAGGTGGATGCATCCTGAATGGTCAATTAACCTTGAAAAAATTATTCCAAAGATGTAATAGACAGAATTAAATATCCCAAAACATCAAAGGAATTATCATGAATAATAGGATTCATTCCTTATTACTACAATTTCACACCAAATATGTTGAATATTTTAAAGAAGAACAACATTTTTTAATGGAATTGGAGGAACCAGGCATTACTAGAATTTATCAAATTACAAAGATGTCTACATTAAACACAGGCAATTAAAACCAACCTTTTATTCTTGATTTTAATGCAAGCACAGTTGCAATCAGAGCTTGTTTAAGCCAGGCAATGAATGGTAAGGTTTACTTAATTCCTTGTTTTTGCAAAAAACAAAGGTACTTTGAAGAAAATTACTGATCTTAATAGAAGAGTCACTGGCTCTAGTAAAGAGTGCAAACAATTTCATCTTTTCTTGTTAGGAAAAGAATATGCAGTACACACCAACAATAGTTGTCAAGTTTCCAGGAGAAAGAATACCACAAAAAATATGTTGAACTAAAAGTCATTTGTTTGGCTTTGACTGAAATGAAGCCAGAGTAGAAATTTAAATTTAAAATATCATTTACCAAAAAAGAAAAATTTATTAGAGACCTGTAGGAATTTTGATTTGTATTTAGATACCAGTTTAATGTTATAGTGAAACATTAAGTTGTAATGAAGGATATTATCAATAAACTTTTAGCAGAGTTCATTGGTTATTTATCTTCCATTAAATTTTTGGATTTACTAAACATGCAACTTAGCTAAATAATATGCATGCAATGATGGTGGATAATTTGGCAATTAAAGTAAGTGATGTTAAATATGATCTATCAATGTATTTTATGCTTAACTTATTGATAATTATTTTCTATCCACAACAATAAAGAGTGATAAATGGAGCCTTAACTAAATTGGATTTAGCAACTCATTATTAGACGTCAATGAACTTGATCAATATAAAAATCAGTTTTGTTTACTTAAATAATAATTATCTAAACAACTATAGTTCTTATGCCCAAGCTATTTGTAGAAGAAAGTCAACATTGCCAATGATAGAAGGGGAGGGTTGCAGCTATATGATTAAGCTACTCTATATTATTCATTTAAACAAGAATGTTAGTACAAACATATTAACTAAATGTGTAATGAGAGTAAAGTATTGAGGACTCACTATATGAATTATTTGTGAATCTACCTGAGAGTGCATGAAAGTTATTCATTGGCCATCCAGATATTGGGTTGGTTAAATCCAGTTAATTAGCAGTGGAGAGGAGAATCTAAACCAATGTTTGTTACTTGTTGATAATACTTGCAGCCACATTATATATGTGCTCAGTGTTATGAGTAGGGACTAATGGTTTAGAAATTTGCAGCAATTATGTGGGAGCATTGAAACAAATACTACCAACAATACTAGTGAGAGATGGGACTGACAGATCTATGGTTAACAGTATGGGATTTCACATCTAACTGATGAAGTTAATGGGAGGGTATTAAATCACCTAATTTTAATGGCTTTACTACAGTTTTAGGAATAGACAATGTTCAAGGAATTGTTTTTACTACATTTAATGTAGATCTTGAAGCATCATCTGTTACAAATCAAAGCTATTTATCTCTAGTTAAATTAAATTTAGGAATAGTTAGACCATCAGTTTTTAACAATAATATATGAACATTCAGTTGGCAAAGAATTAAAAATTGGTATGAATGAATTACTATTTACTTTAATTTTATTGTGTGATTATTTTATTAACAAGGATTGCTTTTGAAACATAATCGTAATCTTAGCATATGTGGTCAAATTGAGAAAAAAGAAAGAAGAAACCAAGACTGAATATTGAAATAAAATATTAATTGTAAAAACATATGAATAAGATTAATTAGTTATTTTTGTAAATTTATAGTGCAGTAATCTTTTGATATTAATTAATTTGGCGAAACGGCACTAGACTAGATCGCTACTGCTAATTAAGTCAGAATTGCGTAATCAGCAGACAAACAGAAATTTAAACGTTCAGAATTGTAAACAAGTGGAATTAGCAGAATTAACAGGTACTGGTTAAATATTTGATTGTTGTTAATTCTTTTACTATAAAAAGTGTGTAATCAATCATTTTGTTGATGAATCTAATTTACTGGATTTACTTTGCGTTTTTGTATCAGGTTATTTTACTTAATACAATGGAAAGCTAAACATTCAAGCTCTCGGGT
>CABFPE010000072.1:1340072-1362747 GCA_900660155.1 Hofstenia miamia | reverse complement strand
ATAGCGTAGTTCTTCAATTCCTCTTTTGTGCTTTGTTGCAGGTCAGGTAGCGTACCCTGTACTTTGTACACTCTGTCTTGTGTCTTGGATCTAAAACAACAGTCGTTAGTTTCACATCAGTATTAGTTGATGAGATAATAAGTTAATTGTATAACGGCTAAAGCAATAGAACAGAAAGAAGAGAGACAGATACTGGAGTCTGTCACCTACCGTACTACATAAGGAGGAAACAATTGTTATAGCAGCTCCTAAATTAGTTCAGACTTATTAGTATGAAGGTTGGCGAGATTCTACACTTTGTTTTGTTTGGTAGTTTTGAATCAGATTATATTGAGTAGTCATTTGACATGAATAGACAATTCATGGCAAGCAGATATTATGTAAATTGTTCAGACTGTTTATAATCTGAAAAAATCCATTATTTAAATTTGATCAATTTAATGCCTATTGTCATCACCTAGTCTTCAAATAGAGGATGTAGAAAAAAAAAGGTTCTTTCAGAATTTTTGTCAAGCTGCATTTAATCATAATATAGTTGTATGTCTTTCAAGAATGACAACTTCAATTTGTATCAAAGACCAGGCTATTGCAAGAGAAAACTCCATTTTGGCTGTCATATTTACCTGGGAAATCAATTTTGTATTTAGTATAGCAATTTATTTGATGTCAAATATCAAGGTGGGCTCACTTCACCAACTATTGACATGATTTACATTGTGATTTGGGCAAATACACACTTTCATTATCAGATGCCCAGCACTGACCTAGAGCTATTTCATTCAGCAACAGTTTTGTGTAGAAATATGTTACCTATTCATCTCATAAATAATTATACATACAGCTTGAGATTACATTAAAGATATATTCAGTTATGTACAATGGATAATTAAGAGTTTAGAAAACAGCCCTACTGATGAATTACGAACATTGAAATAAATACTGTAAAGGATAGTAACTAATTTTGAATTATGATACAAAAATTTGATAGTACAGGATTTCACAGTAAGGAACATAATAAGTGAATGCAGTCAGGTTGCAAAGATCCATTTATTACCAATGATAATAAGAGCATTCATTTTACAAATATATTAGATGCAAGCATTACACTATTACCACAGTCACTGAGAAACATTCATGAGTCATAACCATTTGTGTAGTAACTCCTTCATAAATGCATGGCCTGCACTTCATGTTTTGGTTGTTTACAGCTGTCAATTTACATGGATTCAAATTGCATTACCATTTCATTCAGCTGTAACTAGATAACAGTCTATGTAATTAACTATTACAAATCAATGAGCAGGATTAAGTTTGGAGTTACCCCTGTCATAAATGAATAAAAAAGGATAAAGAATAACTAACTTAAGTCAATTTGAGTCTGGTGCAGATTCTAAAATAGAAAGAATTTCAAAAAGCAATTCTTTCTAAATCTTAGATATTCAAGTAATCAGAAACTAGTTTCTCTTTCTTTTTTGTTAAAGCAGTTTGCTCAAGCATTGACAATTTTTCTGATGGTATACATGAACAATGAGATAGATGCTTTAAGCAATTCCTTAAAAATTCAAATAGGAACACAGAGGATAGATAGTGAAAAGCAATGTGCATTAGTAATTTTGTCTGATACATTAGGTTATTTCTTTGAGCATAAATATATGATCAATCTATTCTGAAATTTCAAATATTGTGATGATGCTACAAGTGAATCCATCTACAAACTCTTTAGAGTGAAAGTGATTCTCAGCTATGTATAGAGTAAATATTTCTTCATGAAGTATCATGACCAAATCTAGACAGAATAGTCCTATGAATGGGCCTGTACATATACACAGTAACAGACATTCTCAAACTGAATGAGTCTACTGCTAGAAATGAGCAGAGGAGATATGTGCTTGGGAAGTTTTCATCAGTCATGTCATCATTGAGTGTCTGCAATGATTTGTTATATTAAAAAATTAAAATATTCTTACACATGTTGCACTGAATACCTTGTTACACCTGAGAAATCTTTATCATTTATTTGACTTTGCTAATCAGATGTAATGTTCAAAGCTAGAAGTCAAATATCAATATGACTATTAACAAATTCATTTTGTAACATAATTATATAGGACTTTTGAAAAGTTATTTAACATGAAATGCTTAAATTATTAAAACTATTAAAAGTATATATTTATATTGCATATTAGCGATCATTTAAAGCAATTTCTCTCAACACAACATCAAAAAATAATATTTTTCTATCTTTAGTTTTATTACATACATCAAATGTCATGGTACCCAGAGGATTATGGAGGAATTAGAAAAATGACATTTCAAAGAGATACTTTTTGGATCCCTGATGTAGATATAATGTTAATGTAAGGCATTTTTTGTTATTTTAAGACTATTTCTACTAGGATTTTCTGTGCTCTTAGCACTGAGATTCCACCTTTCTCAATAACTTTTAACAAAATATGTTTTGAATTGGAAACACAGCACAAACATTCCTCATTGTGTTCTGAAAAGCTAGTAGGAGTATCTGTTGACATTTGTTGCTAACTGTTGGCAATGACATTTTGATAAAATGGTAAAGTTGTATTTATAAGTAGGGCGTGGAATCTGCCTCAGTAGAAATAGAGTTTGTACAATAAACACATTTTAAAATGTCTTCTGATGATAACCTATTCTAGGTTAATGCAATTAGTACTTTGGTAAATGCAAAGTTAACCTGCAATTTTGATGTTACAGAATTCCCTCATGATCAACATACCTGCTATCTGCCATAAGCTGTTTGTTATTAGCATATATATATATATATATATATATATATTGTTTTGCTGCCAGAAGCATTAACTTCGTCTTTTTACCAGCAATCTGGAATCACTTGAACATTGCTTTCATGTCTAAATTACACANATGCATTTTGTAGTATATATATATATATATATATATATGCATATATATACAGTAGTGCTTAAATATAATAAAAAACCTACTTTAGTTTACAAAATACGTAATTCAGCAATAGAGGAATAATATTATTTGCATAAAATGATTCCAGTAATATGAAAAAAGAAATGCTCTAACAAAATATGAATGTATACGTCGGGAACACTCAGTCATTGCATGCATTTATTAAATTGCAATTCTACAGTAGTGACTAAAAGTAATGAAACAGCTAGGAAGAATATACACTCCACTATAATGGATGAAATATATTTTTAACAAACCAAATTAGGAAGACATTAGAAAGCTAAATGTAAAAAATAAAAGTTTAATAATGACCAAAATTACCTCGGCAACGTACCACAGTGTCCATTCTTCGGGGAAGTGAGTCATATAGATTAGTGATCATTTCATCAGAAATAGCATAACTTCTTTTTACACTAACTCCCATGGTAGGCCTAAATTGGCTGGGCGATGTTGAACTACTTTCTTATTAAGAATGACCCAGAAATGTTCTATGATATTTAAATCCGACTGAGATGGCCAGGCTCCAAGAAGTGCAACCCCATTCTCTTCAAGAAATTGCTTTATTGTGAATGCTGTGTGGCATGGAGCCCCATGATGTTGGAATACATCATCAGGGCTAAGGCAAGGAAGGAGGTCTTGGGAAAGAAGAGAACAATATTCTCGATTGTTTAGGTTTGTATCAACTCTAAGGCCACATTTTTTATGAACTAAAAAATCATTAAGGATCCGCCTCCAATTTTCACAGTCTTTGAAGTGTAACTTGGCTTCCCACGTTGCTCTGCACCTGGAGCTCGTCTCACAATAGTTCTGCGGCATGGATACAACTCTATTTTAGCATCATCAATAAACCAATGTTTGCCCAGTCTTGGTCTCTGTTTCCCTGATTTGAGCGACACCAATCAAGTCAAGCCATCCACTGCTTTCTCGTGATTTTTGGTTTTTGAGCTGCCACACGGCTGACCAGACCTAGTTTTTGCAGAATTCTTCTCACAGATGATTTCCTGTAGGCCCCACTATTGCACCATCCTTGCCTTAGCTGGGTGGCATTAAGGATTGGGTTCGCCTTAGCCATTCTGAACAATAAACGCATATCTCCAGATGTAGATTTAGAAGGTCTCCCACTTTTCTTTTAACCTTCTGTTAAACCTTCTGCATTAAATCTCTTAATTAAACGACTGAAAGTTGACCGTGAAGAATTGACAATCCTGGATATTGCCCTTGCTCCAAGACCTTCCAAGTGCTTGCTGATGATGAGATTTCTAAATTCCTCCGTTGTGTATTTAGGCATTTCCAGACGTAAAATATAGCAATTTTGTATTTCGCAGTAATATACTAAAGAAAACAGCTTAAATAGAAAAGTATAATTGCAAAAGTTGTTTCAATACTTTTAATCACCATCAGATGACTAGGGTAATCTTTGATGTCGGACAAATTATTGCTTTGAACCTCATATTGTTGTAAACAAATTGTTGCCACACCAATGGTGCAATTGATATTTTCCTAGCGCCAATGTCTCCACAATAGTGGGTGGTTCATTATTTTACCACACAGTGTTTCATTACTTTTAGTCACTAATCTTTATATATATATATATATATATATATATATACATATATATTGTTTTGCTGCCAGAAGCATTAACTTCGTCTTTTTACCAGCAATCTGGAATCACTTGAACATTGCTTTCATGTCTAAATTACACAACAGCAAGCATGTTTTAAGATATTCTAAAATAAATTAAACATTATTGGAAAAAAATTCTGTATTAATTTTTTAAATAATTTTGTTATAGAAATTAAGTATGAACATTATCTAAATTATTTTTTAACACTAGGTATATTTTGCAAAGTAATAGGTACATGCTCTATACTGAAATCCAAAATAATAACACAATCCACAAATAATAATATATACAATTTATTTCTTTTTGTTCCCCATCCATTACAGCAATTGAAGTTAATGCTAAAAATTTCTAAATTCTGGTGGTACTCAGTTTGTATTTGTGATGCCACCATGTTAACGGAATAAATAACATAAATTCTTTCAAATGAACATTAAAAAAATTATTTATTTATTTTACTAAATATCGAACCCAAAGCGTTCACACATTAAATTTTTTTTATTTAAATATTTTAGTCTAAATTCAATTACAAATTTATATTTAAATGAATAAATTCATAAAGTTGGGCTGATTTAGTTGGGTAGCAAAGACGAAACCATCCGACAATTCAGTCCGATTAAATCGGGTAGTTAAGATAGAACAACTTTTGCATTCTTGGCAATGTCGTGTCAAAAAGTTTGAGATGCGTCTTAACTTTGTGATTTAAATGGCACGACTTAATCGGATCAATTAAGTCGAAAATTAAAACAGGCCTTTAAAAATGCGGAAATTAAGATCGACCATTGTTTACAGTTGGGATTAGTTAATATTAGATGAATATTGAATTTAGAGCGATTGCAGTTACTTACAACAAAAAATCACTAAAGTTTATTTTTGGCAGAACATGTTTGCACCCTATTTCTAAAGTGAAGCTACCAATATGTTTTTATTTTTTTCCTTAATGATGCGATTGTTGATTTCTTGGTTTGAAATATACTTCGCCACCATCATGAAATTTTAGAAGAATATGTTAACATCAAAATAGGAACCAAAAAGAAGCATTATACTTAATAAAATTGAGGCAAAATATTATATTAAAGAAATTTGAGCACATTTAAAAATCAAATTATACATATATATATATACATATATATACATATAATAGTCCGTTGTACCATACTTATCGAAAGTTTTGATTATAATGGACCAGGTGTGTTTCTCATTTCTAAATTCTTTTTCCTAAAATTTTGATTTTTATGTATTTAACCACATCAAATAATGCATCTTCTGATAATAAACTGAATAAAGTTTTTATTTTTTCAAAATTTTTAATTATTTACTATTTTTACATATATTGGTCAGTTGTAATTTTCAACATATAATGGTCCTTTGTAAAACCTGATATATGGCGTTTTTAGTTAAGCTCTATTTTATACATTTTTATTTAGATATGCTTGTCAATTATTTCATTATGTTCATACATTGAAATAAACGCCTCCATTTTTTCTATTTTGTAGGCTTTTGGAGATTTTTGCTTCACCACGAATATCGACCCTGTGGAAAGCTGTTTATTACATTTTGTAGAGCTTCTTTATCTCTAAAAATCTCCAAAATATGTGTTAATATTCGAATTTTTTTAATCGCTATCTATTTCAATTAGTAGAGTAGACCCTGCTTGGAAACTTGGTTTCATTCGTTTCAATGTTATGGACGCAGTTTACATGGGATTTTTCACTGCCAAGACAATACTATCTCATTTTTTATGTCTCTAAAAGCACGAAAAGCTATTTGGCGAAAACTGGCACTCATAGAAAACGGCACGGTATTATTATATTGCACTTAGACCTTTTACTAATTTACTTGTTTTCTATTCATATGAACTTGAAAAACCGCATTGCAGGACCTTACTTCAAAAAAAAATTGTAAAAACGCATTAGTTCACAACTTAGTTTATTATTATTATGCTCTTAATATGAGTTTCTTTGTTTGAAAACAGAATTGATGCGCTTGAATGCCTTAAAATAAGCAATTTTAATAAAATAGCTTTAAATGAATTTCACACATTTTAGATTAATTGTGCAGCAGTTTTTTTTTAAAGAATTGAATTGTGAGACCGTTTTCCAATGGTAAACAATTCAAATATACATGAAATAAAAAAAATACACGACTTGACCTGACCATTATATGTGCGGTGCAATAAAACGGACCATTATAGGTGAAAGTCAAACTACAACAGACTATTATATATATATATATTTGGAAATATTATGGATTGGATGTTTTATTAAATATTTAAAATTCTAAGTTCTTATTTGAATTTGAAGCAGTGAAAATTTGGAAATGAGCCACTTATTTAAAATCATTACTTTGAAAGCTAAATCAAACACAACTAGAATAAAAAAACTAAGTAGTGTCTTTCATGAGAATTACAATTTTCTAAAATTTCTGAAACAAATGCTTTTCGAAATTTTATTCTATAAATTTTGGTTAATGAATTGTACTAAACTTCGACATGTATTTTAGTCTCATGCAGGTCAATTATGATATGAGTGATTACAGAATGAAATTTCCACCTTTTGCAACCGAGGGTAAACAGCAAATGTCATTGGCGCAATACATTAAGCACGATCAATGGGAGTTAATTGAGCCTGTGGCATTGGAGATTTATCATCCTAGTTATCATGATGATCGCGATCAGCATATGTATATAATTCGCCTTCGGAGAGTTCCAGATTTCTTCATGCGCATTCTCATTTACCCAACATTGGTGCTCTACGGTAAGTTAGTACACATTTTAAGAACAAATTTGATGATGTAGGGGACCTCGAGAATCTCACCTTTTACACATGAGTGATAATCTCAATGTGAATTCTCAATTCAATAACAGATTCGAATTTGATGGTAAAATATTTATNGATACAAAAATAATGCGTAACAACTAAATTGCAAAACACATATGTAAAAAATAGGTAAGCAAAATATTTTAGGCCAATGCCTAACAAGACGTAAAATTCTAACAGATATTTTGGGTAGTTTCAACAAAGTGTTTTGTACAAAAAATGTAAATCTACTACAAAAATCGAGAATCTCACCTTTTACACATGAGTGATAATCTCAATGTGAATTCTCAATTCAATAACAGATTCGAATTTGATGGTAAAATATTTATATGTCAATAATAATGTATAAATTATTTTGTGTGATTTTATAAGTTGATAGTATTTCACATGTTAGAATTATTAATTAATATTGTTTTGCTTAAAATTGGTTGAATTTGTTTTTTTTTATGAGCAGATAACAAGCAGATCTCTTGAATGTACCACAGAATGGATCATGAATATTTATGAGCTGATGAATTCATGTTTTATACATATTCATATCGTCCCAAAACAATTAAAAAATTATTGGAAATTAACAACTAATATGGGTTCACAATAATGCGCTGTACTGTACAGAGTGTCAACAAACACAACATATGCAATACCTGACTGATAGCTGAGGTACCGTAATACTGAATCTCAATTCAGTTTCTAGGTCCAGTACCTTAGTCAAACTGAAAAGTTTGAAAAACAAGTTTGAAATTAACAACTAATATGCGTTCTCAAAGATTCTTGCACTGAATTCTAGTAAATTATAGTGACGCCTTAATATAATTTAGTGCAGCAATATCATTGCAATAGCATTTATTTCTCAATAGCAATAAGTTTTGCTTTGTGCTATCAAAGTGTCCAGTACCTTCAGTATGCTTTCGTAGCTTCTGCTTATAAGCATGGCTAACAGTAGCTAACAACTCTTGGTGGTCACTCTACTTTGGAGCCGATTCTGCAAGGCAACTTCTTGACTAAATTTTGTGTTGAGGTGTATTTGGGACTTTGAGGCCAAACCTTAGGATTCTGCTAAAAAAACGGACAATTTTGGAAACAACTTTATTAGCGTGTGCGAATCTTGGCCAATTAAATCATGCAAATGTGTTGTCTTTTTGAGCTCAGGCATTTTTACTAAGCCTTGGNTTATGAGCTGATGAATTCATGTTTTATACATATTCATATCGTCCCAAAACAATTAAAAAATTATTGGAAATTAACAACTAATATGGGTTCTCAAAGATTCTTGCACTGAATTCTAGTAAATTATAGTGACGCCTTAATAAAATTTGTGCAGCAATATCATTGCAATAGCATTTATTTCTCAATAGCAATAAGTTTTGCAACCTAGGCCCTTTCTGTACACATTCACAGAAAATAATCAAATCAGAAAAGTTGCAGCTTAAATTTGATAATATTTTTTAATATTTAAATGTACTTTGTACAATGTCACAAGGAAACAGCAAAAATTAACATGTCGCACAGATTGTAATATCGTAGCTATAAATTGATCAATATCAATGCATGACTTAAATAAGAAGAATCTGTTAAAAGCAAATATTTGAGTTAATTACTTAGCAAAAATTAATGCACACTTAGCCTACAAGTATATATATATATATATATATATATATATATNCTAACAACTCTTGGTGGTCACTCTACTTTAGAGCCGATTCTGCAAGGCAACTTCTTGACTAAATTTTGTGTTGAGGTGTATTTGGGACTTTGAGGCCAAACCTTAGGATTCTGCTAAAAAAACGGACAATTTTGGAAACAACTTTATTAGCGTGTGCGAATCTTGGCCAATTAAATCATGCAAATGTGTTGTCTTTTTGAGCTCAGGCATTTTTACTAAGCCTTGGTCTATGGTGCTGGTGCCATTCTTCTGTTTTCCTTTGTAAGCTTTCAATTTCCTCCACATTGCAAGTTTTTCAGTTGGTGATAATTTGTTGCTTAAAAATGCAAAACTGACATGACGTTCACTAAGATACCACAAGTGGTTTTCCAACTTTTCTTGGGCAGACGTGGCAAATTGTACTTAAAGCGATGGGCACAACTCAATTGTTCTTGAATCAGAACTCTTTATCTTGTCAAGCTCTTGCCACATGTGAAGGTCGTTTATTGCAGCATCTGCAACATCGCTTGCTGTACACCAGTACTTTACGTAAAAAAGTGAAAGAAATGATGCTAACAACCTGAGATTTTTCAAAAATAATTCATCTGCGAATCCAATTTCCAAAAGTTGATGGTGGAAGAGAACGGCTAGCTCCACCTAGAAACAAAATTGCCAGCTCAACTACTTCCTTGTAATCTTCTCTAGAAGATTTTTCATTGGTAATCCAATCTTTTAAAAAATGCAGAGTTGAGTCTTGGATCCTCTGAAGTCGTTTTGATTTAAATGTAAATATTTCGTAACTTGATTTGTTGATTGCAGTCCAGTTTTTAGCAAACTGCTTGAAAAGCGGTTCTTGTGGGGATTTGGCAGCCTGTCCAAAAACGTTTTTGCAAATTAGTTCTAAAATGTGGTGACAGCAAGCCAATTGAAACACGGGATGTCCAAATGCGGATTGTAATTGCACCACAACTCCTTTGTTAAGTCCACTATTGGTTGCTGTTGTGTCAAATACACATCCAACAATTTTTGAAAAATTTACTTTAGCATCGATTAGTGATTGTAACAGCTTGTTTGCTTCACTTGTGGAGCTAGTACCATTACTCATGTTTATTACATCTAACAAAATTTCATGGTCTGAATGAATAGCATTTACAACAACCGCCAGAACACATTTGTTTTCTCCAGTATGGGTTGTCTGCTTTAAGCTTTTGCCATCCCAATGTATGGCCCAGTATGCATCATCATTTAACATCAGGCTTTCATTCTCATGTCTAAGTTTTTCGGCTTCTTTATTCTTGAAATATGTTTGTCTCTGTGTATTATACTTCTTGACAAGTTCACTTCACCCAAATCAGCTCCACCAGCAGTTAGAAGAGTAGCAGTATACCATAGCTGTTTTGGAACACTCAGTCCATGAATATCTGCTGTTAGGCTTGCTTTTTCATAGTTTCTTTGTTTAGTTGCAAAGTATTTGTGTTCATTTTTGTTTTACTTTTTTTCGAAGATTGAAACGTTGGATCTTGTGCATCATCTCTTCTGTTTTCACTCTCATATTTACTGGAGCTGTATGCAGCTTCCCAAACTTGGGTTTCTGTTCTTTGAGTTGATTTTCTTTTTCTGTTTTTCCTTTCAGTTGTCTTGCTTTTTTGCCTTTGAAGTTCCGTGTCACGTCCACCAATTGTCCCATTCTGGCTTGGTTCTTTCATGTTAAGCAAAAATGTTAGATCTTCCAAACTCTTTTGTTTTAAGCTAGAATTAGTTGTACTTTCAGCAGTCTCTTTGAGGTAATCTTCATATTGCTTTGTCACAACCCAAAATGTTTGTTTGGATTGGTTGATGAACTCATCTTGCTTTTGCTTCATCAAGGATGTCAACTTTTTTGTACCTTTTAAAATTTTGTTGTTGTATTGGCTTAAATGTTTTTGGTTTTTGTCAAGATTAAGCAGTCTTGCAATTAAAGCATTCTCTGATTGACATAGATAGCCACATTTGACCCACCATGAAATAACTTTGGTCACAGCTTGTTTTGCTGCATCTCTTTGGGTAGATTGTCTCTTGCTAGAGAGCTGCATGTGCTCATGAATGGAATAATAGCTCAAAAGCACATCTTCATTGGTAGGAGGCTTGTTTTTCAAATATGAAAATCTATCCAATACTGATTTGTCAAATGGCCAAAATGTAACTTTATTGCAGGTGTTCATGCTATCAGAACATACATAAACACCTCCACAGCTGGAATCGCTCTGCCTAACTCCTTACATAGTTTTTAGTAACACTAAATCTAAATAGAAAACCTGCATAATAAAATCCTAAATAGAAAAAGATGGTGGCAGCTATGCACTATAAAATGTCAAAAGAAGTTGTTTAGTTTAAACCATAGTGTGGCAAGCAAAGCTCAATTGTAGGAAAAAAGTGTTTTTTGGCAATATCTTGAAAATTTGAGCATTTAGCCTGCATAAATGTATTAAAGTGAGATAGGAAATCATATCTTTTGCTTCAAATAAGCCATCAACCAGGTTTTTATGTAAAGTAGTTTTTGAGATATGTGATTTTCAGGTTATTTTCAGCTGCAACTCAACATCAAAAACTTAAATCTCAAGTCCAGGGCGTTAAATGACATTGGATTTCAAAAATATTTCAGCACAAATGTTTTTTCACCAAAATGCAAATTTGTGCTTGCCAACACGAATAATTAGAACTTCCTAAACAATTTATTATTTCAATATAATATATCTTTTTGGAAACTCTATTTTTATAAAAAAATTAAAATACTAAAGTATAAGAATAAAAATATATAAAGTATAAAAATATATAAAGTATGAAAATATATAAAGCATAAAAATATATAACGTATAAAAATATATAAAGTATGAAAATAAAAGTAAAAAAATTATTAAGTCCTAAAATAAAACAATATTTTAAGCATAATCTAATTATAAACAACAATTACTAATTATATTTAATATATATTTATTTCATTAAATAAACATGTTTTGACTAGATGTGGTTGCACTAAAAAGTGCCTGTATGTTGTTTTGATTCTAATGGGTCGCACTAAAAAGTGTCAAACTAAATACAAGAAGGTAACATAAATAAACAAAAGCAACTAAAATTAACAGAAAGGAACTTAAAGATAAGGAAACAAAAAACCAACATCTCCTTGATCTAAACAGCATAGTTACTCAATGACAATTACAATATTTATTACCTTACAATACTCCTCATTAAAGTTAATGTCCCCTGCATGATGTGCACTTCATGGTTTATGACCAATTTGTTCATGACACCTCTCATCATAAGGTAGCCTGCCATACTCATCTCGACACTGAAGAATCGAAAACATGCACGNAATGTTTTTTCACCAAAATGCAAATTTGTGCTAAGTTATAGCAAAATCAGAGAAGGTTGGATTTTTTTGGGACACCCTACTGAATATTAAGTTCACTCTTAGGGAGAAAAGATAATCAGACTTAGACCTTATCTGGAATAATCATAAATGATCTGAAATGCCAATGTGTGCATGTACATACATGTGTCATTATTTATGCCTACAGAAATTTATAATTGGTATGTAAATTTCTTAACTTATAGACAACAAAGAAATGTAGTTTACAAAACCTTCTTCTATTATGTTTTAATCACTCAACCTATTCTTCAAATAACTACTTATGGACCTCTTCTATTTTCTGATTGATTGCCTTTGCAATGGATCCAAAGTATACTAAGACTCTTGAGAGAAAGAGTTTCTGTCTTTTGAGAAGCTAGCAGATCATATTCTGCTGAGTTTGGTAGGCAAAATTCACTTTTGATATAAAGATGGCTGAATGTTTTGTGTTCAGTCTATTGTTAGTAAAATCTTTTTCTTTTCTTTTCAATTTTAATTCTTTGTTTAATTATGGAAGGGCTTATTAATTTCATTTAAATGTTTGAAGTTTTTAATATGCTTTACAGATTGAAGTAAATTATTCCATATATTTATTTACTTGAATTTTTGCATTAGTTAAGACAGAAACTTTCTAGCATCCCATGATTATGGATAGACAATAGTTTTTCAGAAATAAAATTGGATTTGTGATATGGAAATATATTATTTAACATTTCAAAGAAAATGGTTAGCATAATTTTTATAATCTGCAATGTTGATTTAAGGGGCTTTGCTAAATTTTTTATTTCTGTATTCCAAGTATATGAATAATTACTTGCTATTTTTAGGAATGTTTTAAATGCAAATTGATTTTTTTCAAAAAAATTCATATTCTTAGAATTATACCTAGATATTTAAACAAATTCATTTTTCTATGTACATTTCATTACATTTTGGTTATATCTAAAAAACAAATTGCAGCTAAATTAAATTAAAAATATGGAAACTAAGCATTAGATGAGTTTATTCATAATTTTAGTGATGCAATATATTAAAAAAGAATAATTCAATATTTTGTGAAAAAAATAACAGCTTCATCTATAGAGAATCAAAAACATGTTTGACATAAGTTTTCCCACACATATAAATCATTTATATACTGTTTCCAATCTACTTCCACTTTGATGTCATTTCTAAACAGTATATTTTCAGGTACTTAAGAACAATAACATTTAATTTTAAACCTAAATTAAAATGTTTAATTTGATGTATAAATTTTTTCTATCTGGTCAGGGACTAAAAGATACTAGTTCATGTGCCGCAGATCAGAAGCATTAAGATGTAATCAAACATACACACTAAAACATACATTTTGTAGAACAAATCAGTTACCCCTCAACCTTCTAGATAGTTATTAAATAATATTGTAACAAACTTAACTTGTTCAAGCCTCTGCAGCAAAAGGAAGTAGACTCAGTTTAGTTTGAGACTAATCCAGGAAATGCCATTCTACTAGTAAAAGTGATTAGAAAGACAAAAATGTCATATTTTAATGTTTTACAACATAAATTATATTTTATTTGATATCGAAGATTTCTGTTAAATTATTTGGAAATTGTCTTCAAGTTTCCAATATTTCTATTATATAGCTCACAATTCATTATTCATAAATCTATCACTTAAGACTGCTCAATTTTCATCTTTTATGAAAATTAATTGTCTTACAAATATTTCATAAATATGTTCAAAATGTAAAGAGATGCCCTATTTTGCTCTAGCTGCATTTTATAGTGTCTGTTGAGAAAAAATTTACAAATTCTGCTGTATGTTAGCTCAATTAAACAGAGCCACATCTTTCCTAAATCTTTCCACTCAACAGTAAATATATTTGGTGCTGTTTGTTCCTGCAAATTAATGTTGTTGAAATTGCAAAATTCAGCCTTGAAAATAATTTTAAGAAACATATTGAGATCCTTTAAAAAGTAAAAGCAACACAAAAGTCCTTGGTACATTTACTGAATTTAGATGATATTCTAAGTTCCCAATTCATTAACAAATTGTCTGAATTTACACATCATCTGATTCCCCAAACAATTTCCATACATATTGTATAGTACATGTCCTAAAATTTTCTTTGTGGAACACTATTATTAATCATTTTCCAGTCAGAGAAAATTCCATTTAGCTTAACTCTTCTTGGAATATCATAAAAGCTGTTTATTAATTATGTACATTTCTTAAAAAAGCCCAGAATTATTGTTTTCATAAATAAGTGTAGTGGTTAATAGAAGCAACTTTAAATCATGAAGTAATTTGAAAAAGATGTAGAATGCAAAGTTTTGTTTTAATTGAATTGCAAAGCCAGTGTTTGTCAATATATGCACTACTGGTCAAATTACTTGATCAACCCTATATAAAGTACATTTACAGAAATTTAATCTAAACTTGAACTTATTTTTAGTAGTTTATTTCATAGCTATAGTGTAAAAAATGCCACACATAGACAACATATTTGCAATTTTTGACCAGACTTCATGTTAATTTTGACATGTTAAGCTATTATTGACTACTCATGTTAACATACCATCACAGTTTATTATGAACTGCACCATTCTTTAAAATTTACAATATGTGAAGCATGTAGTAACCAATTTGAAAAAAAATAAACTGCTCAGATATGGCTTTGCAAATAGCATAGTTGGAAATCTAATGGATACATTGCAATATTTTTCAGTGTATGTGAAGCTACAATGAGAAGAATGCAACATAATGGAGCTAAGAAAGTATATGCAAATCATATCAGACTGGAAATTCAAGGCAGATATAGATGAAAGCAAAAAATAGTTCTCAGTTTTTTTTTGAGAAGTCAAAAAATCTGAAGAGCATCATTAACTGAGCTCATAGCAAAATGGCATTGAGTTGAATCTTCAACTTGAACTGCTATGTGAGTTCTCAGCAGGGAAATATCTAAGAGCAGATTCACAAAAAGCTCTCAATTTACATTTGAAATGAAGTAAAAGTGGCTGGCTTTTTCTAAGAAATACATGAAATTCAAAGTTAAAGCTTGGGACAATGTAAGCATAACATGATTATAGGGTGTTATAAATATTTATTTCATCTTAGAGTTTGCCTTCAGTAAGAAGCATGTTGAAAGTCAAAAACTAGTTCTATTGAATCTATATGCAACAAGTGTAATTACTTTAATGTCAAGCATCTGATATTGTCCATCATATTGATGAACATCACAGGACAAATAAATGTGATTGAATACAGCATGATTGTGGTGTAGTATGGTCATAGGATCAAAGCAATAGTGTAAACACTACTCAATGACTGGCAGAGAATCCTTTTGGAATGCTATTTTTAGCATGATAAAAGCTCATCCAATATTTTAATGTGATATCCAAGAAAATTTTTGCCAACAGAGTTCAGGTGGGTAAACTGTATGGGAAGTCCAAACTAACCCAATAGAAATCCAATACTGCTATTGAAAATCAAGATATGTATAACTCTGAAGCAAGTATGAGAAAGTTTTAATTGCAGAACTGGCACTTAGATGATGAGATTACTAAGATGTGCAAAGCATAAATTGATTAATTGCCCAAGAGATATCAAGAAGTGCATACATTAGATAATCATTTAAAAGCATCTGCCAACTTTCTCACTAATTTAATGCAGTTTGCTCAGAAAAATTTGTTAGTTGTATCAAATAAGCACATTTATATTTTATGGTTTCCTGAAATATATAGGCAAAAAATTCTATTTTTGTCATTTGCATCAAATAGACCAGAGTTGTAAAATGTAATGTATCATAAAATTCTTTTAAATATTAGCTTAAACTACAATTTGAATTTTATTATTTTCTCAATAATCATTGAAGAGAATTAATAACCTGTTTCCCACAAATATTTACATCAAATTAATAAAAAATTCATTTAAATAGATATAAAATAAAAATATAAAAAAGTTTTCAAATTCAGTTTAGGAAATGTATGCCCACATACTTACTTGGCTACATCAATGAAACCTAGCTTAATATAAAAGCAGTAAAGTGAAATATAACCTAAAATTCCCTAAGTATGATTGAAGTTTTTAAGGATTCAAGAATAATTCTTAACTAATAATGTAAAACAGTGTAATTTGATGAAAGTGGTGTTTCTCCTGATAGGGAAATTGTGCTTTTCACAAAATCCTGAATGCTTATTGAATAGTTCAAATAATTCAGAATAACTATTTCATCAACTAGCTCTGTCTAGATGCAAAATAGTTTATGCTATATGAAAATGACTGTATATTTGATCAATTTGGAGCAACACCTTACTCCAACCTGTGAAACAAAATGAATTTCAAGTCTGAAAACAACACCCATATTCTGCAAAGGTCAGAAAATGTTCCAGATGTTTTTCTGGTAGAAAAAATCTGGACTATCTTCAAAAATATTGTTGAAAAGAAAAATTCAATTATATAGATGACCTGGTTAAAGAAATCTGAGAATTGAAATAGTGAAATTCATATGGCATTTGTAGAAATTTGAGGAATTGGATTTGTCTGCATTTATCAAAATGCTTAGCAAACAACAGACAATTTGTAAAAAAACTAATCCATGTGCTCACAGTGAATAAATTTTGCTATTCCTCCTACTTCTCTGTTTCTAAATATTATCATCCATTTGTCAGATGTAATTTTTCTGACTGACAAGATATTCAAACTTTAAGTGTAGTCAATATTTATCATGTACATGCTTATTTCTATATTTAAATTAAAAAATAGGGATCAAAACTATAGGAAATGAAGTAATTTGAATTATTTAAATCTTTTGAGTGGGCAAGTCATACTACTACTACTAAACAATTTTTCTTCCAAATTCAGAGTAATTCTAGAAAACCATATTGGTACATTCCAAAAGAATTAAAAACAGCTTATTCTAGACCTTTGTTAAATTAACCAAAAGATACTTGAAAAAGTGATTCTAAGAAAATTAGTTTAATGCATCATGCTTTTAAGGGTGCATACATTAAAGAAATGGTGGTCTTTTCTAATTAGTGAAAATCTCATATTTATGAATATATTGGTTAGTATTCTCCTAAAAGCAATCTCCATTTCATTTAAAGAACATAACTATTTCCAAGCTCAATTGAGTTTATTCTTCCACAGACTTTTGAAAGATATTTGATTTAGTGATTGGCATCTATATTCTTGTTTTTCAAAAAATATTTTTGAGAACAATATTTCAATATGCTATTAAAATTTATTATCTCATGTTTAGCAGTAATTATATTTATACATAAAATACATGTATTAATGAACCACACATATTTAGTTATTTCAACACTTTCATTTTACCTTCCATTTGAATCAGGTGAGAAGATAGGATTCAGCATTACCATTCTTTTGGCCCAAATTGTAAGCCTATTGGTCCTCTCTGATACTGTTCCATCAAGTTCAACTCACTTTCCAGTTTTTGGTATAAATTTGGATTGATAGTATTTTAACACTAGAATTGCACAAATTTTATACTTCATTTAGTTAACAATTCTTGCTTATCTGATTAAAAACCTTGAAATAATGTTATTTTCCTCTGAATTTCAAGGAATTAAATTGAGAGCTGAATAATTAATTAATATACTGTATTTTAGGTACATTTGTTCTTATAAATATTGTTTGTGTTGGATTCACTGTTGTGGTATCTGTTGTTACTCTAAACCTGTATTATAAAGGTATTTCCAATTCACCACCAATGTTCTTGAAGAAATTGCTCTACACAAAAATTGTATTGCTCTTTGGTAATTATTTATTTTATAATTTGTACATTAGAGGTAGGGAATCCTCTAAATCATGTTAACTTGGGATTTATTTTCAGCTTGCTTTCATTAAAATCAGAATGTAAACATTTTGGAACAGCCTGAATTCAATGTGACCCACTAAAATGTGCCTGCAAGGAAACCTCAGTAAAATAACTTATTTCAGTCTAATTATCTATCCTCTTTGTATAGTCTCAGAAAGCAATTCATTTATAATAACTTATGCCAGAATAGTAACTGGGCTCCTGTATTTTATCAATTGCAATGGGCCAGCCTGGGTTTGCACTCTGACCCTATTGAGAGTGAAATATTTAGTAAAAATTTACTGAGTATAAGGTAATTATAAAATGTTTATTGTGGGCAAAGTATAAAGATCTTACTAATTTACAGTGTGTGAAATATATTAATATTTTCTTTATATATTTATATATATATATATACATTGAGAAATACTCGCCCTTTGCTGCTTTTGAAATAATTTTATTTGTCATTTGATGCAAAATACATATAATTGTTCAAAATTAGTTTTGAAAGCATGAAAATTTGAATACCAAGATTATTTTTAAACCAATTTGGCTCAAATTTGAAAAAAAAAATTTTTTTTTAAAAACACATTGCATATTCTTAAAACATATGAATAATTTAGAACAGAAAAAAAGAGATGACTTTTATCTATAACCTGATGCCTTCAGATTAAGCATAGGATTAACAGTCTTGAAAACATGAGCAGTTAAAAATTTTTATGATTATGAAAAATTTCTAAAAAAATCACCAGGTGGTTTAAGTTTAAACATACATTGGTTAAGAAGTGTAATTTGAAAATTAATGTTGCAGCTGGTATGGTCTTTTTGTTTAAGGTTTAAGTTGCCCATTAGTTGCAGGTTATTGCCAGCAGCATGAATACTCAAACACTTCAGCTTTTGCTAACCCCATATCAATAAAGAGTGAAATAATTGCTTGAACTCCTTTCAGACATTAGTTTTGAAATCATTTGAATATAAATTGAAGGAACATCTCAAATATCAATGATATTAATTAGCATTAATATCATTCAAACCTAGCACTAATATAAAAGTAAGTGCAACTTTGAAAAGACATCATTGCTATATTCAGAAATGTACTCAGTTCAATTTTAAAATTTTATCCTTATATGTAATTTCAAATTTCTGAAATAATGAATAAATTATTTTGAAATTTCATTAATAAATCTATAATAATTTTTACACATTTAAAATTTTAAGAAATGCATTTTATAATTCAATCTAAGAAGCATATTAATGAATATTATTTAACTTGAAAATATCAGTACATAAATTATTAATGATGAAGAGTGCATGTGATGCTACTAGTGTTCACCTGTTGGTTATTTCTGACATCAGTGATTGGCAGTTCAGTTCAATTCTCATAAATTATCTATCACTATTATTTGTTCCAAGTGTAGTAAAAATTTTCAAACTAATATTTACATTCAATTCAATTTGCATTCTGATGTTTGGAACTACTTTATGAACCTAAAGTTAGAAATCAATAATTTCAAAAATAAAAGCAAATTTTTAGCATGGCTTTTCATGGCTTGACATATTTTATTAAATCAATGACAAAATAAAATAAACCCAGCAAGAATTTACCCAATAACTGACTATATTTTTTGTATAGTTTTTGTCATATGTGTCAAAACATAATTCTCTGCCAAGAAAAACATGGAAAATTATGCATATCATAATTTGAAGTAATTTTTTATATCAAAATTTATTTTCAAGTTATGCATACTTAGGTACTACAAGATTGACAGGATCTCACATCATATCAAATGATACCTCAAAAGTGGAACCTAATCATGAAGATAGAAAGGATGCTATACCCGAAAATGATCCAAAAGTTCAGAAAGTTTTACAACTTGAAGAAATGGCATGTGCGTCAGACAATAATGAACAAATAGAGAAAGAATGGCAAATGATTGCCTTGATTATTGATAGATGCTGCGGATATATTTACATAATTTCTGGAATAGTTACTATTATATATTATGACCCCTTGCAACTTTCAGCTTGAAAGCTCTAATTGTTGTCTATGTAGATAATGTGTTGATAGGAATTAGTTTTGACATTTTGAATTATATTTCAAATAGCTTTGTAAATGCATATTATAGAATTGTGATAAATAGAATAAATGAAAGCATTGGGATTTTATGCATATGCTTATGACTATATTTTATACAAACTTTGGCCCAGCTCTATTTGATGAACTTTAGTCTAAACTAAAACAAATGCCTTCTTTTTATAATCCTTGTAAAAATATTTAGCCCACAAATTAACAATTAATGTTGATATAAATACAGGTTAATTCAGGAATAACATACAAATTAAGTCATATTTTCAAAACTGCAAAAAATATTGTTGAACATTTTGACAATAAAATATGAAATATTTCCATTTAGTAATTTTTTTCTTCTTTCACTAAAAATGGTGGTAGAAATCCAAGAAAAAATAGCATGGCGTCCTTGTAAAATTGTAGATATCAATTTAACAGCTCTAGAAATACCAGTGATACTTCAAAAAACAAATCAACGCAGTGTTAAAACTCAATATTAAATGCCTAAGAAATTTGGAATGCTTCAGAATTTCTTAGTGCAATATTGTGAAAATGAAGTTTTGAAATATTTATATATATCAGTGCTTTTTATTAAATGAAATTTGATTTCCTCTGTGAAATTAAAAATTTTATATTGTTAATCCAACCATGATTAGATGCAAAAATTTCCTTAGAATTTAAGAATTTGCAATTTCAATTTTTGAAAATATCATATTAAATTATAGGAGAGCCACATGCCAGTCCACAAACTGTCAAACAAAAGTATATTTACTATATTGCACCTGAACTCAAATAAATACTAAAAAATAAATATTCTAAATAATGAAAAAATCTGCAAGTAAAAGCAAAAAAGTTACAGTAATAACAGTAGATACTTCTCTACTATTGAAAGGAAAAAGAAACAACTAAATATATAAACAAAATTACAGTCCATTTTCAACACTCTTTCTTGAGGGTACGAGTCCACAAAATGTATTTTATAGAATGTTATTTAAACCTTGCTTTAGCAATCAATCAATATATATATATATATATATATATATATATATATATATATATATATATATATATATATCATTTAATTTAAATCAAGTTTTTCAAAATCACACTGCAAAGCAACTACCACTTTAATTTTTTATAGTAGTCTCAGCCACTATTTTCTTGAATTTCTAATAAAATTGCTTATTCTTTCATAAATTGCATAGGATCCTGCGTTTGATATTAAAAGCAGTTTTTAGGTTCTTTATTTTTCATTTGTGCTTCATTAAAGTACACACACTAATCATTTTCAAATTAGCAAAATATTTTTAGACAATGTTAATTTAATTAATGCTAATTTTTTTCAAGAGATGTGAGTTTTAGTTGGTTAAATTTCAAATTTCCATTTGAATTTTATCACAATGCATGCATTTAAATCCAAATGCCCTACTACTTATTCCAAGCAGCATTAACTTGGTTGAAATGCCATATATCATACAGTAATAAATTAGCACTCAATTCGATATTGGAATATTCTGGTCTGCTTGTTAGAAGTATATCACAGAACCAAGAGAAAATATAAAATTTCTAATTGATACTAACAAACAGCTACCCTTTATAGTGGATTACTTAAACTCATTTGTTGAAAATCTATTATACTAGATACGTGATTTCTTCAAATTTCATAAAAATAATGTATAGCTTGTCAGCTTCCCTTGGTATTAAAAAGCAATTCTATTTTCATGCACAAGTAAGATTGAAGGATGTACAACTTCATGTTTACACTCCTTCCTCATACTGCTGTCTGAATTTATCATAAAATAAAATCTGATGCGTCTCAAACCATTATCACCCCAAAACTCTCTAAGGCAGCCTCATTCATCCTATTGATTAAATGTANTTAACTTAGAATAAATAAATGAGCAACCAATCGAAGTGAAACCAAAACGTTTATTGCAAATTCACATATGATGTTAAGCTAAATTTGTTTCATTTTGAGGAGGAGTCGTGGGTAGGTCTGAGGGCTGATAAGTGCATCGCCCTTTTGATTTTACATATGGTTCTTCCCTTATAAAGTACTTAGTGACATTGCTTATTGTTAATTCAGATTCAATGGCTGTGATGTTGTGCTTCAGCTTGGGCCACAAAGTTCTAGTGAATTTCTCTAATCCTGGTTTTGCTCGTAATTTTTGTCTCACATGCTCAATGCTATTAATTTGCTTGTGGCTAATAATTCTAATTCTATTGCCATTCATTAAAGTATATTACTCATGCCACATGGTTAGCAGTTTTTATAGACTTCCTCTCTCTTGGAGCTTACAAAGAGTTGTTTATTATGCCTTGTACTGTAGATGTTATTTGCATACTAATATTACTCTAACACTAAACCAGTGGATGCTACAATAT
>CABFPE010000072.1:1324948-1339688 GCA_900660155.1 Hofstenia miamia | reverse complement strand
TATATATATATCTAATTATTCAGGACGTGACAATTCAAAAGGTACGAAATTGCTGAAGGCCCATTGTAATTACGTTTTTTACCGCTAGTTGTTCAGAAAGGAATTGCATTGCACGTAATTAAAATCAATTAAAACTGATGTTGACCAAATGTACAGTTTTCAAATGTCGATCAAACTATAGAAATGAACCATACACTCATGTATTTGCTTTGCCAAAGGATGAATTTTGTCAAATTGCTTGGATAAATACCTTACTAATTTAAAGATTGCCTTTACCAAAAGATATCTATTTTAGTGAGAAACATTAGCTGACAAAAAATTTCGAAAGAACGAAACAGTGCTAAGGTTATTTCAGTAAAATTAGAAGCACAAAGAAATAATTTTGTTGAAGAAATACAAAGCTTTCGTGATAATGATTTCATTGCAAATTGGGATAGCCTTTTAAAATTTTTTCCGATTTGAATGAATTGATAATATTGTAGCCTATTCCATTTAAAGACAATGAAAACATAACCAAGATCAAATGTTACAGTAAAACATAAAACTCTGGTTTTCCTATTTTTTGGATTTTAAAAGAATTATCATCACATCATGTAATTTGAAAAAAAATGTAAAAGAAATATTTGCCGGATTCACCTTATTTCAAATCACATGTGGACAAATCGCTCCACATTTATTTTAGCAAGCAGCAATTATCATGCAGAAATATTCTACGCGGATTGCAGAAATTGAAACAGCAACAGGTACTTGTTTGCATAATAAATATGTTTGCATTAATTTCTGTAAATATGAACAAAGTGTATTATTTGGTTGATGGAGAATGAACTCCTTGGAATTATTTCTATTGTTTACTGGTTTGATTAATTAATTATAATGCGCAGCCAAGCATTCAATGTGTGCAGTGATCACAAGGCTGTTGCGAGGGGAAATGAATTGCTGCCTTTATCTTTACTCACATCTAAGTTATGTATACAAATAGGGAGATTTTTTCAACATGCTTAGCTGGCTAGTGATCGTTTGCTTTTACATGTAGTAACAAATCCATGATAAGGCTAGTCAGCTAACCCTATGTGTATTGTATACTTAATTATCTTATTTTAGATCTAAATTCTGTACACTGTAGGAGACTTATAATGACTGTTTATATGTATTGTATTGTATTGTCATCCTTTTACTTAATTAACTGTAGGTTAGGAAGCTGCTTTAGTTTATAGTTCATTTGTATGTAGTTTTCTTTTTTTATCTTCTTGCAGCTAGTGTTGTGCCTTGTTGCCAGTTTGAACCATCTGAAATGTAGGCTAGGGAGCTACTCTATTTATTAAATCATTTTTATTTGTTAAGCAGCTAGTGTCAATGCATCTTAGCATATTGCATTATTATATTAACACCACAAATTGTTGAGTGTGAGTCTGTAAATCGAATTGTGACGGGTATTTATTAGCGCAAGTAGTTAGGGCACACATAATAAATATTGTCCTCGTGAGCACGCGCTGAGTTGTTGGAATATGGAAGCCTCAGAGCAGCGGATGAACTCTTGGCGACTGGATTCCGTTTTGGGCAGTTGCCCACCTCGATTACTACGAACTGGAGTCTCGTGGAGCTACCTACATACCCTAGTAAATACGTTTGGAAAATTTGGCAAATATTTGCCAAATATTTGGATAAAAATTCATAATTTTTGTAAATGGAAATATTCCAAATATTTGGCAAATATTTGCCAAATAATTGCCAAATTTTTCAAATTTGTACAATTTGTACATTCATTAATTTACAACTTATTTGAATAAATAAAAGTGTACGTAATATATAATAAACTATTTCAAACATTTTTGAAACCATTATACCGAAAATTTCAACTTTTTATTGATTACTATTATAAACAATTAAAATATTTATATATCTAAGAATAATTTTGCAACATTTAAGTACGCAATTAGTACTTGTTATGGACTAACGTTATCACCTGTGTTCATTTACTTTTTTATGTTCATACCAGAAATAATTTTTAAATCTACCATACTTATAGATGTTTAAATTATAATTCATAATTGCCAAAATTTTGAGCTAATTGTTATGGAATATAAACAAGCTTTTTTGTATACAATAAATGTTGCTTTAGTTTGAAATAATGATGTTGACTGACATGCCAATGCATAAATGCAATTGGTTGGCAGTTGATTGTTGTAGTTTAGACCATTACTTATTGGTCTTGGGTCTCTACATCTTTGTATACACTTAAATGTATACTGTGTAGGCAATTTAATCAACTGCTGTTATAAATAAATAACTGATGAAATTTTAATGCTTTGCATAAATGTATGATTGTAATTGTTTAATACATTTGATATACTCTAAAAATTTACTTAGCCCAAAATTTGGAAAGTTTGCCAAATATTTGGCAAATTCTTGGAATGTTTGCAAATTATTCTGAAAATTTGCCAAATATTTGGAAAGTTTGCATAAAATTTAAAAAATTTGTCAAATGTTTGGCAAATATTTGCCAAATATTTGGAATTGATTTGCAAATCCTTTCTAAATATTCGGCAATTTTTTGCCAAATTTATTTAATAGGGTAGTGGCTAGTTGTTATACTTGTGTGGAACCTAATATAGATTAGTTTGAGTGCAAAGTATATTAGAGGCAAAAGAGTTCAACAAAGATAGAAATTGCCCTGCTTTGGAGAAACTGCATGGCCGTGTTACTAAATAGATACTCTCAAATGCACATCTCAGCCAGGGTGAGGATTCTACAATATGTAAAAGAGTAAATAACGTATCAGGCAAAGATTTCCATAAATCTTTATTTTGGATATATGTAAAAATTATTGAAGACCAGATATTACTTTCCGAATTTTATAAAGATGGTCAAAGCATTATCACTTGTTACAAGCATCTAATAAAACATAGTTGATCACTAGAAATATACAGTTTTAATCAGTTGACAGAAATCTGAACTTTGTTCATAATTTTCAAGTAAATGCCAGAGTTTTGATAGAAAACGCATGTCTTTCTCTAGAGACTCTACAACACCTTGACAATTCAAAGTTGCAATCTATTAAAGATCAGCTAAAATGCTTAGCAGTTCAACCTAGTTAGGTTTACCATTCGGTCTTTTGGTAAAACCTGTGCAACTTGCAGCAGCTTCTCATGTGGTATACTGTAATTTGAGGGATTTTTATTTCTACCAAGCATAAGATCTATTCAAAGATTTTTTTTCAAAAGTAAGTTCAAATACTGAAGAAATAATCAAAATTTGCTCAGTACAGACAAATGCCTGGATCCGATTTTTATATTCCTACTCTGATATTATCATTAGTCATAAAATTGATTCCATTTGCAATCTCTTAAACAGTCTTGAAACCTCTGAAATTATTGCTACTAAAAATATTTACAAATGTACAATAGATGAAAATGATATGTCTTTCATCACAAATTTATTGTTTAATCGCCATTCAAAGGAATTTAAGAAAATGGTCTTTTGCTATTACATAGCTGGATTTTTGCCTTTCAAACATTCACAAATCAACATATGTGAAATCTCATTAAGTCGAAATCAAATTTGTTTGATTTTAATGTGCTGTAATATTCTTTCTACTTCAAATGCACAAAAAAATCTTGCCCAAATATTATAGCATCTCCTACCAGGCCGAACATCAGGTTGTCCAAATCTAGTCCTTTGGTTCTCCATCTATTCAGTGGGAAGGGACCTACAATATTTAGGTGAAGTTGTTCTGTTTGGTGGGCATCTGCCTGAAGCTGTTCTCTTTTATCAGCAGCAGATCCAGTAATCCAAATTCTTTGAAGAACCTCTGACACTCATCTCAAAGAAGGCTTATTATGTGTACCCTAACCTATGAAGGTGTTTACTAATGATCAGACAAAACTCGACTTAAAATCTCTTTGTATTAGGTGATGTTGTATCTCAGTTTGAATAAAAAAACTGACATAAGCTTTGTGCAACCAGGCTTGTCACTGCTAACAAGTTAACATAGTTAAAACATTGCCATTACCAAAAAAACTATTGATATTCAAATTATTTAATTATATAAATAGCAGCTTTCTAACCTACATTTAGATAAGATAATTCATATAATAAATGGTCTCATTATCTGTCACGTTATCATCAACAATTTAGATCTAAAAAGGTTTATATATATTACATTTGGCTACCTAGCCATTCTCAAATTCTTATAAAGTATATAACGAAAAATGACTGATAGTCTGCTAAACAGGAGGTAAAAAATCTTTAGTCATATACCAAACCAAAATTTGTTTAATGAAATCAGAAGCAAATAACCTTGAATCATTTCTGTCATGGGATCCTGACCACAGCTCAGCACAAACTGTTTAGCTTGACATTTCTATTAATTAATCAAACTGTAATTAAGAGCAAAATAGGAATTACAAAGAATATACTTCATCAATTGTTACATTTTTTCCTCTCTATTTATACTTTAAATCAAAACAAGTACCTGTCGATTTGAATTTTAAATACCTAAGACACTTCTGCCTAGTTGACTAAAAATATTGGGAAGTGATTTCGCCCTCAGATGTATTCTCAATTGATTGGCAAGTACTTGCTTGTACAATTTTAATTTGATTTGTAAATACTGGCTAGCAAAATATTATCACTAAATTTGTATATTGTAGCATAATCCATCAAGAAGGATGCTAGAACTAAGATCGAAGGAAGAAAGAAGGAAATGATTAATAATAACTAAGCAACTTAAATGATGAATTTTGCTCATTAAAATTTATAAATAACATACAAAATTGTGAAAGCAAGTGCTTCTCTATAAACTAATTTGGTAAAATTTAGAGGGCGAAATCGCTTCTCATTATTTTTAGCCAACTAGGCCGAAGTGTCTAGTTAATTCAAAAATTCAAATAACAGGCACTCATTTGATTAGAGTATAAATAGGATTAAAACATTGGAACAAATGTAGCATCATCCAAATAAATCAAGCTGCTAATGTCAGATCAACAAGAGAATAAGAATGAAGAAGAATGATTATTAGAAATATTATAAAATTGTAAAATCAGTTAGATTAATTTGCATTATGCAACCAAGCAAAAATAAGTGTCAACTATAAGAGATTAGTATCTGTCAATAACAATACTTTTGGCAAAACGGAAGGGGCGAAATTGCTTCCATTATTTTTAGCCGCCATATTGGCCGAGAAAGAGTTCAAATTTGAAATAGGCAGGTACTTTTCCGAAATTACTATAAGTAGATTCGAAACCCTGTAAGCAATTGATAAAGAATTTTATTCGGAATTCTTACTTTGTTCTATTGATATGGTTTGATTATTTAATACAATGTTAAGCTAAACAAGTTGTGTTTAGTATTGGTCTGGATCCATCACGAGATCGATTCTAGGGTCTTTGTGCCAGATCATGAAAGTGCACTTGTGTTATGTATAGGGGTTTTTCTCTCATTTAGTTGACTATTGATCACTTAGTACATGTATTAAAAATAACATATACAAAATACGGTTGGATGACTAAACTTAGGGATTATGTCTATAATATTTTAGATCAAAATTATTGACTATAACGTGACTGATAAAGTGACCGGCCATGTACTAATTAGTAAATGTAGGTTAGGAAGCTGCCAAATATTAAGCTGATTTTTAAAGCCAATATATTTCGGTAATGGCTACATGTAATATTAATCAAGCAGCTAGTAACAAGTCCAGTTGCATATTCATGAAACACTTTTACAAAATAGAGGCTAAGTCGAATTGTGTCTTGTCTTGAGTACAAACCGAGCTAAGATAGTGTACGCATAAGTTACATCATTGAGCTGAGAGGTGGAACTCAACCAAATGGATCCTCGGCATACAAGTGAAACGGGATGTGGAGGTCAGCTTCGGGCAAATGCCCGATCAATAGAGAGAATGCTGTGTGGCATCGTCACCTAAAATCTAGTTACATTAGGCTAACAGAAATGTAAAAAAGCTAAACAGTATCTAGTTAGCAAATCCCTACCTGCAAACATACAACTGATGTTATAAAGTAACAAAGGGCAAACAGTAGTAATGCCTGGTAGAGGATGTTACACAAAGGTTGAAGTATATTCTTTCAATGCTTTATTATCTGGTTTGCTTAATTATTACAAATTTCAAGCTAAATGGTTCGTGTTGAGTAGGGGTTAGGGTACCACAATGGCAACAATTCTAGGTTCTTCACGCCTGATTACGAAATGCACTTAATTTAGGTGTACGACTAGGAGTTTTTTATTACCCATTTAGCTGACTATCAATTGTATTCAAACATATATCTGGTAATAAACTCAATAAATGGCTAGCTAGCCAAACATCAGTTATGTATTGATTCTTTTTCTAGATCCAAATTGTTGACTGTAATGCAACCAATAATGAGACTGTTTTTTATATTAACTATCTTACATGTAGGTTAGGAAGCTGCTAATTATTTACTTAGTAATTTGGATGGCAATAGTTTTTGGTAATGGCAAAATGTTTTTTAATTATTAATAAAGCAGCTAGTGCCAAGTCAGGTTGCGAAAAACTCATACTAGTCTATGTGTTAAATGAAAACACAACAAAACACATTACAAAAGAGTGTATGTTGAATTGGGTCTATTCATTAGTAAGCACCGTCATAGGTTAAGGCACACATAATTAACTTCATTGAGCTGAGTGTTGGAGACAGTTTGGGGAACTTGGATTGCTGAGTCTGTTGCTGATAAGGAGAGCAGCGTCAAGTGGATGCCCAACCATTTGGAGTACTGTGGAGCTACTTCACCTAAATAGTTATGGTTAATCTATATGTTAATTACAGTTATCAGAAACATATTAATGAAATTCTAAGAAGACAAAGACAGTTAGATCCCTGCCCACTGAATTACCATAGAGCTAAAGAACTAGATTTAGAAAAATGGACATTGGGCCTGATAGGAGATTCTACAATATTATCACTTAAATTTCTTAATTAATTTTAATCATCTCTCTTTACTCCCCTTTCAATCATGGGTTTCAGCAGCTTTAGTGATTGATTATGCTACAATATGTTTCTAAATGTTTCAAAAATTCGTAGCATTAATTTAGAAATTGACATGCCCGAGAGAGCTTTGAGCAAGGTCTGCAAATTTTTTCAAAAGGATTTGTTACTAAATATGGACATACAAGTATGCCTGAATTAAAAAAAGATTTTTTCATCTAAAATTTGTTTACATTTTCATATTTTATGTTTTACATATTTGATTGAAGTACATTTGTATTATAAAATATTAAAATACTGTAGCATCATCCAAACAAAATAAGCTGCTAAGGAAGAAAGTCAATAAGAAGAACCGAATTTAGATATGATTGGAAATGTATTACAAAATCTAGTATCATCTTAATTTAGATTGTATATTGCAACTAAGAAAAAACAGTGCAATTTAGTGCGAATTATTATTTGTTGATATTTTGATTGTGACCAAACAAAGTGCGCGAAGTCGCTTCCAATATTTTTAGCCGCCATTTTGGCAGACGATAGATTTAAATTGCGAAATCAACAGGTACTTTTTCAAGTGAATATAAATAGAATCAATTTCATTGTAACAATTGATAAAGAAATTTCTTCGGAATTCTTACATTGATTTATTGTTACAGTTTGAATATTTAATATAATGTCAATCTAAACATGTTGTGTTTAGTAGTGGCTTGGACCCATCATGGGAACAATTCTAGCCAAGCTATGAAAGTGCACTTAGGTTAGGAATAGGGGTTTTTATTCTCATTTAGCTGACTATAGATAATTATCATACATGTATTAGAAATAACAAACTCAAAATAAGGGTAGCAACGCAAACATAGAGATATATATTTATATTATTTTAGATCCAAAATAATGGCGATAATGTGACCTAGCATGCATTAATTATTAAATGTAGGATAGGAAGCCGCCACATATATAGATATCTATATTAAATTAGTTTATTAAAGCCAATATATTTTGGTAATGGCTACACATGATGTTAGCTATGTGGCTAGTAACAAGTCAGGTTGCAAGTACATGAAACACTTTTACAAATAGAGACTAAGTCGAGTTGTGTCTTGTCTTGAGCATACAATGTGCTAGGATAGGGTACACATATGTTATATAGATGATCTGAGAAGTGCAACTCAATCAACTGGATCATATGTGAGCATGTGATACTGGATGTGGAGATTGGCCTCAGGCGGATGCGCAGTTACCAATGATTAGAAGAGATGCAGTGAGGCTTCATCACCTAAAGAGTGTTCATGGTAATGTCTATTAATTAAAGTTAATGGAATTAAAGACATGGAAGTAAAACAGTATGAAATTAGTACATCCCTACACACAAGTACATCACTCTGGTTATAACAAAAGAGCAAGGAGAAACAGATGACAATGCCTGGTAGAGGATGTTACAATACTAGTACTTAATACATTTTATTGTTTAGAGTTTACTTACTAAATATTGTATTTGTAGTCTATTTAGTCCATGAAATCCGAAAAATACTCTAAATACTCAATTTAATTGTCTCCAGACTTTGCTCAATTGTGTATGATGCCATTAATAAATGTAAAACATGTGTCATCTCTAATACAACTCACTTTCCAATGCAACATACTGAACTTCAAGAAATTGCATCATCTTCATTAAATGAGATTGTCCATGTCAACATAGAGCAGCCTTCAAAGGATGATGATAGCTACCAATATGTCCTTGTTATTGTTGACAATTTCACTAAATATGCTTAAATGATCCCCATTATCAATCATAAAGAACAAAAAATTGCATCAACCTTCTTACACAGTTGGATACTATTCTTTGGACCAATGTCTATTATTGTTTCTAATCATGGTAAACAACTCAAAAGTTCATAAACCAAGGAACTATTGCAACAATTAGAAATATTGCATGAGCATGCTGCACCATATCATCAACAAAGTAATGGCATTGTAGAATTATTATAGAAAATATTAATAAAACTCATTTTCTCAGTGACATCCCACATTGGTGGAAAAAATTGGAGATCTGTTATGCCTTACATCAAGTATTTCTATAACACCTCCATGCATGCAACAACAGGTATTACACCTCTTAAAGCATCTATCGGTCATGAAGCAGCTGCACCACTAAGAACGTTATACAAAAAATATAACATTACCACCACAAATGATTACATCAAAGATTTACTAAAACAATTACATAACAATCATGAAACAATTTGCATGTTTAATAAGAAAAGCACAGTTTGTCAACTAAGAAACTATAACAAACCACACAAAGTTGGTGATAAAGTGTACTCCCTTGCACCAATATAGACCTCTGACAGTAAGCAGACACGGAAATTAGCTATCCGCTGGTCTAGCAATAACTACATTCTAGATAAAAGAAAAACACACAATTACCAATTTCTAAAATGTACAAATAAAGATATCAAAAATACAACCATTATTAAACAAAGAATAACTTATAACAATGACGCTTACCTTGACATTTCTGAGCTAGACAATGTTCCTGAACCCCAACTTGATAGTTCTGTGACATATGCTGAAGTTGAAAAAAAACCACTATGTATTGTGCCTCGCCAAAGGGTGTGCACTGCTAACACAAACAATCCTGAAAATTGGGATCTCACATTAAATTGTTTGTTTTTCTTGCTGGAGAATTAAGAGAACATTCTACAAAATGTGAAGCATCAATAGTGAATCACTAGAACAGCCATTTAACCACAGACATAGAGTGTGACACACATACCATAACAGGAGTCCCTCTTTGCATCTGGCAGACAGGTTAGATGTATGTGGAAACTATGATCCTATTTTGGGAGTAATTACCCCATTGCAATTGACTGATGTTCATGTTGATGCATTGAACCCTTCCTCCTCTCTAGGGTGCAGCTTGGAGAGCAGAGCAAGTTCAAGTGGTCATTAAACCTCAATTACCAATCTGTGATACAGCTTGGATAGCCAATTCACTAAGGGCTCCATTTCAGGCAATAAATATACTACCCAAAGCACTTGTCTTTCTAATATCCAAGAAGAGTCAGTGTTACAATCTCTTGTTTTACCACAATCAAAAAACATCATTGCTCACATTCCCCCTTTAATATAACTCCAGTCACCATTCTATGTCACACTCTAAAGAATACTACAAAAAACATTGTTCTTGAGTTTCTGTTGTTGGCAGTGAAACACTTCATCTTTATTTTATTGTCATTCAGAAAGCATTCTACATTGTTGAATCTCACATCTCCCTGAAAGCTAAATCTAAGATAAACAAACAATTGGATACATCACAACACTCTGTTAGTTATTCTAAAATGCCATTCTTAATCAATGCTGAAAAACATCCTGCTATTAACACTCTGGCACATTACCCACACTCAATGAATGAAGATCTCAACTGCTCCTATTTTTGTAGTATGCTACATACTTGCTTTGAGAATGAATTTCATCTTACTAACTTACATAAACTGATTACATATAAAGACAATTTAGGCTTACAACCACAAATTAATCTATATCTTGAAAACATTCTAATTGTATACTTTATCAAGCCAGAAAAGCTTTGTGATACTAAACTTATCAATAAACTATCTCTCACATGTTATTTAGCTAAAGTTTTTCTTATTGATTTAAATAATAGTGAATACTGTGGATCTGAACTTTATGAATTGGAGTTAAGTTTGGATAAATTTTTCATTTTAAAGCCTCACAAATTTAGTGATTGGGTTTACGCAAGCTTTTTATTCAACAGCTGCTTTAAATCATATTGATTTATTTCTACACAGAGTATGTCCTTACCAACATATAATAGTTGAAAAGTGTAGATTCCCAACAGTTTAGAGATTTACCATAATTGCTCTTCTTATTACTTTCCTCAGCCACAATACAACTTTCTCTACTTTGTGAGATTCCAACTCACAGTGTCTGAAGCAGAGCCAGGTAATCAAGAATAATATGGTTTCCAGCAATGATCACCATTTAATATGCAATTGGTTGTGACTCATGAATCCTCTCAGGGATAATGGTTTAGGTAGTGAAGTGTGATGCTCCCCAGTGTGGCTTAATATTATCAAATTTATACAATGATTGCTCTTATTATAGCACATTAAATAGGAATAAATGCAACCTTGCTGTTTTGCTTTTTATTTGCTTTATATATAGATAACCTTATATTTATAATAGCATATGTCCTCTGATACATGTGAGCAAACTTTGTTGCCAGCAGAAACTTGGTCACTAATTGACAAGATGTTGTAAATAAGTAAAATAGATAGTACTGTGCTCATAGGCACCTGTAATGTTTAATAAGTTTTATTATGTATTTTAACCTATACAAATTTAGATCTAAAATAAAATGGGTTAGCCTACAATCAGCTGTCCAGCTGTCTGATGACATTAGCTATAGAGCAAGGATTGATTCTGTAGGAAAGTCAAACAAAATAAAAATTACTATTTGTATACTCAACTTAAAGGCACACTTTCCTCAACAGGGCAGAGAGAATGTAGAAGCTGTCTTGATGTTTGCCACCTGAAGGATGATAATTGTGCAACAGGCATCCCTGAAGGCTACTCATGTGCCTCAATGTTTAGCTTTCAGTTGTCCTAATAGAATACAACCTGATACATCATAAATATATAATCCAAATGATTTTATTTATCACTCTCTGTTTCATTTACAGTGTATTTATATTGCACTTTAAAACCAGAACAACATGTACCTGTTTTAGTTGACAGATATTGCTGTCATTGAACTTTTGTCTGATCTTTCTTACCCATGTTATTAATTAGTTTATGTGATTTCAGTTGCTTCTGTTTGCCAAACTCGTTTGGTGACAAACATTTTGTTGTGTTTGTCTTACTTGGTTACAACAAAAGATAAATAATTAAAAACAGCATAATAAAAAAAATCACTAGAAGTAATGAAAAGGTAAATAATCACTAGAAATAATTAAAAAGTATTTAGTTTCTTTGTTTTATGCCAATTATGCTTTTTTTAATTTGACTTGTTCTATGTCAGTAGTTGCCCTTTTTAAATTTTGAAAATGTAACACCCTACTGTCTTCTAATTGATAGTTATTGTTTGGTAAAACTTTGTCTATACTATATAGCTGTGCCCATAGTGTTTATAGTTTACATATTTGGTTTATGTCATGTGTCTGTGTTAGTGTGCATGCATAGACTTTATCTCCCTTCTTATGTGGCTTCCATATATCTTCTTGTTGAAGTTTCTTTCCTGTCTGATGGCAGACTGTTTTATGTTGTGGAATATTGCTTCATGAAATCTCATCATTTGGTCTTTTATTTTGTTGATGTGCTTGTTATCCAATTTTACATGTAATTACAGTATTGCATTGATATAGGAGTTCTTGATTCTCATCCATACATTGCCTTAAATGGTTTATTCTGGTAGTTAAATGCACATTTCCAGTCTCTACCTCCTACTCTTTATGTTATTATTCTAATCAGTATTATCACTGTTTTATTCAGTCTTTCCACTGCTTCACATTTGCTTGGAGTGGTATGCTCTTGTTCTCTCATTTATGAATTCTAACAATTTCGTTAATTCTTTGAATAATTTACTCTTGAACTGCACTTCTCTATCTGAAATCAAAATTTACATCAGCCCAAATTTTAGGTTCCATTCTTTAACTAGTTTTTCAGCTACTGCTTTGGTTGTTGTTGTTTCTAAGGTCAGCATTTGTGCATATTTTTGAAGTTATCTACAATTATGAGTACATATTGATAACCTTCATCATCTTGGGATAATTTTTCGAGGTCAATGTGTACTATGTGGTTATGATTTGTTGCTATGATTTCTCTAGTGGTGCCGTTTGTTGAGGAAAATGTGATGTGTTGTTTAGCAAACATATTGTGCACTTGTTGATTACATCTTCTATGGTTCTCCTTACTGATGTTGTCATAAATCTGGTGTAAAATGTTTTCTCCATTTGAATTATCCCAATTTGACATTTTTCAAGTATCTTCTAAATTAAATCGCATTTGAAGTATCTACTCAGGTATTTCTATTCTCATCACTTCGTGTCTTTGCTTAACAGTCCATCGTTGTTTAGTTTCCATCTGTATCTTTGGTAATAGCTGTTCGTCATCTTCCCCATTGGCTTGTTAGGCTTTTCTAGTTTGTCACTTATTTCAGATAGTATCATATCTGATTTTTGTTTCTCAATTATCTCATCTTCCATTATCTCCTCTTTAAGTATGATTTCTAGTATTGCTTTTCCTTTCTTGTCTGCATTTATTTCATGTAAGTTTTTGTATTTGTTGTGCAGTAGGAAATTAAAGTGTTTTCTGTCTCCTTCCAATTTTTCCACATCTCTTTGGTGTGGTAATGCATTGATTCTTTGCTGCGTCCTATATTAAATTTGAATTCATTCAAGTACTGTATCCAGTCGGACTAAATGGAGGATTTATGGCCAATCCGCTTGAGTCTGTTCTCTTCTATTGATTTTTCACCGGAATAGACCATATCATAAGTCTAATTCCAGAGAATGAAATATATATCAATCATAACGCCCTAAGAAAATTAATGAATATTGCTTGTCTATTTATATTTAATGAAACTATTTAAGAGCAGATAGATAGAATGGCAATGGGATCCCCTCTAGGTCCTACCATAGGATTCTTTGCCATGGATACCATCGATCAGAATATAGATTTCTTAAAAATCACAAAGCCCATTGTATATCATAGATATGCTCTTGACATTTTTACTATATTCGAAAAGCAAATTTTAAGAACTTTATGAATAATTGCTTAAAAGAGTTACAATTTAGAATTTAATACTCTGTGAACAATAAATTTAATTTTCCGGATGTCGCAATAACGTATAATAACCATTCCTACGAGACTAAAATGTACTGAAAACCAAGAAATACCAATATATACACTCCATTTTATTTAAATTGTGATTCAAAGTATAAAATTAATACCATCAAATGCTTACTTAATCGTATAATCAAAACTTCTTCAAATTACCAGAATTTGATTGAATCAATTTCTGAATTATATCAAATTTTGGAAAAAAATCGCTATCCACATCGATTAATTAAGAGGTAACAGCTAACAAAGAAACCTGAAGTAATATGTAACCAAGATCAATCTAATGATAAAGAACCAATATATTGGAAGTTGCCATATATTGAAGAGCACCAACAACTGCTAAATCTAAGAATAAAGAAAATTAATGCGAAATTAAGATACACAAGAATAAGACCAATATTAGAAACTAAGAAGACCTGTAATATATTTCGCAACAAAGATCAAATTCAAGAGATGCTTGTTTCATCAATTGTATACAGGTTTACATATGAAGAATATCGCCATTCTTACTTCGGTGAAACAAAGCGACTTTTTCAAACTCGGATTAATGAACATCTACTGGGGCACTTAATTTCCGAAATCTACTCTCACTAATATCAAGCAACCATCAACAATTTTAAGATCATTATGAAAACACCTAATACTAAGATATCTGAAGCCCTAATTATTAAGAACTCAAATAAACAAAGACTATTGAAAAAACAAAGCACGACCAACATATTGAATATCTTTTAGTGTATGCATATTTAAAAAAATTAAATATAGTGAATTGTAAATTATATTAGTAAAAAATTTGCATTGACAATGATTTTAAATCGAAACCAGTCACATAGCATAAATCTGAGTACAATAGTATCAAATTATATTCATTCGAAATTGCTCAATTCTGATGAATATATATATATATATATATA
>CABFPE010000072.1:1277478-1294037 GCA_900660155.1 Hofstenia miamia | reverse complement strand
TATATATATATATATATATATATATGGGTGTGTGTGGGTGTGTGTGTATGCGTGTGTAATGTATTGATGTTTATATTTTGCTCAAATAATAATTTGATAGTCTCATTGTTTTGAAGAAAAAAAAAATTTCATTGTAATATTTAAGTTTGAAAATTATACGATATTAATAATAATCAGTCATATATTTTAAAGAACCAGATACCGGCAATGTTCACGACAGTCACATCACGGAGGTATCTCTTGTTCTGGTTCAGATAATTCTTCTCAGACACAGTATCATAGTGATTATTATGAATCAAAGGAAGAACTCTACACAACATATCATCGAAGCACAATTTGTATGTTACTTCAATTTTAATTTAAATTGAAATAGCTTTTCTTCATAGAAAAGATAATTCTTCAAGTTTATATATATATATATAGTTAATATTAAAATAGTCTATTTATATCATGCCTTAAATATACTCACTCATAAGAAATGTAGCATCCTTGCAAATGATTATAAATATATACTATGTGTGTTGAAGTAATGAAGTATTTGTTTTATTTCTTCTTAACCTGATTTTGTTAGCATAGAAATTTCTGTTAGCATTAAAAAATGGTAATCTTATTAAGATTACTAATAGTTCCACTAATATGACAAGTGTGCAATTTACAGACTGTGCAGATTTACTACTTATAAAATTTAACTGCTTAAGCCTTGAATTTGTTCAATATGTGTAACTGTACAATCTAATATTGTTCAGTAACTACTACCTCAATCCCAAATAGCAAGCCATTAATTGACCGACAATGGGCCATTGAAGTGGCAAATGGGAATTAATGGGCCAGTGATGTATTCCCGAAAATGACCCATTGATTGGCCAATGATGGTCAATTCATGGGTCATTGGTGAGTCAATAATGACTTATTGGTGGAAAACAGTAGGTTTTGATTTCAAACCATTATTATTACATATAAAGCAACAAATTTATATATCTAAGACTTTTTACAAATTGAAAATTTCAAGAAAGGTTTTCGCAATTCCTATTTTTGTATTAACAGGATCTAGGAATCAAAATAGTGACGAGAGTTCTATTTGCAAGCATCTCTTCATTGATTATTGATTACTAAGGTTGCCAATGATGCCACAAATTGCCCAACAATGGGCCACTGGTGTCATCAGTTGCCACAAGTGCCACATTTTCCCACTAGCAGTCAAATGATGATGTCCAATAATATATAATGAGTTATAATTCATAAGTTGGTATAAATTGCTTGAGTTAAGAGAACAGTTGGTAGTGTGTACAGCATTTAGAGTTGTAAGAGTTTTGTAAGGGCCGGGCTAGGGACGGCTCGGGCCATAAAATTGAGAATGAAGCGAGCCAGGGCCGAGCCCGGGTCCAAAGTTTCTGCTCAACTGGCCTAGAATTGTTCAAAATTTTAATAATAAATATACATTCTCTTACATTCAAATATTATATCAACTATTATATTCATTTGACTAATTATACATCAAAAAGTGAATCTACGGCAGCAATAATTACAATTAATTAATTCAGAAGTTTTCTTAGTAATAGCAAGAGCAAAACAATTGCATTTATACTTTAGGGGTCGCAGCGTAGATTTTAAATTACTTAGACAATGCGCTAGATTTATTTGCGTGTTTGTGAGGGGAATACTGCACATTTTCATAAGATGTACCATAAACATATATTTATTATTAAGATTTCAATGCAACTATTAAACATTTTAAAATGTCAATTACAATCCTTTTCCACCAGTGAACGCATCCTTATTTTAAGCAGATCACATTTGATGTCATCATGAGTAAACTTTCTTGTAAAAAGTGCAGTTGATGCAAAAATCCTTTCATTTTAGTCTTTTTAATTATATGCTTAATTTTTCTATTTTCAAAAATCTTTTAATGATTTTGGATATGACGGGCCCGGGACGAGCCTGGACCTGAATATTACCAGTTGCTACGGGCAGGGTTGGTTTATGGCTTTAAGGGCCAGGGCCGGACTTGAAATCCCGACCCGGTTACAACTCTATATAGCATAATATCCTAATGATTGAACACCCTGCTGCAAATAATTGAATTCATTATACAGCCTTAGAAAAACAAGAGTTGGCATACTAGATTGTGTTATCAACTGCCGAAGAGTAAGTAATTTAATTTTTTATGAAATTTAATTTGAGCAAGCAAAATTGTAAATCACTATAATTAGTATTTGTTTGCTGGATGGCAGATCGATCCAGTAATGCCATTAATAGGCCATTGTCGGACCATCAATGGTCTAAAAGAAACTGATAAATATTACTTTTTGAAAATTGAAGTTAAATTTTGATGCAATTCACATATTATATACAATAATATAATAATTTCTTTGTAAAATTGTTGAATTTTAAGATTTTTATTACTTTTTATTTTGTTGGTTGTGGTTGGCAAATGAATGGCCATTATTGGCCATTGATCACATTAATGGACCTTTGGTTATCCATACACTAGCATATCCTAGATAAGCTGCAAAGCAACTATTTAATACACTTAGAACTTCTGGAGCAAAAGAACTCTAAGCTTCATTGCATCTGCCAATTACATAGCAGTGTAGTATCATTAGTAACAAATAAATTCACTAGTACTAGAAAAAACTATTTGCAGCACACATTTCAAATAGCATAAACAAATAATTATAATTATTTGAATGAAGTGTTCCTATTTATATAATTTCAGTAATGCCCAAATATGTTTGGCATTTACATGTATTTAATATTATTAAGGATTTGCAAAATTTATTAGTATAAAAGTTGCTTGTAGTAATAGTATATTCATGTTTTTTTGAAAAATTCGCAATTAATGTTTTCAATTATGAATAAATTGTTCTGACAGATGAAAGTATAATAATAAATATAATTATGAAGGTGATTTTTCATTGCAGTATAAAACTGGAAATGTTGCAGTTAACATTGTTAAGAATTGCAAAAATTGCTAAAAGTTGCATAAAACAATTGCATCCACTTATCTTACAGAATTTTAAGGATTTTTCAAAAGCACTATTACAAAAGCAGGTATGAATAAAATGGTAATGAATTACAACTTTTTAATGTTTTTATAGCAAAATAAGAGGAGCTAGCTCTTTACATTCGGTGCATTGAAATTTCTCAGATTACCAAAAAAACCCCTTGTGACATACTTCAGAACTAGTCTTGCTACTCCATTTCTTTTACCATTGAATCTCAATTAAATGGCTGTTTAGCTACACAATAAATTTGGATTGACTTAATCAGGCTGATTAAATCATGTAGTTAAGAAACAGCCCAACATTTTTCACCCAACTTTGTCAGGATTTTGAGGAATACAAAAGTTGTTTGATCTTAACGATATTATATAATTCGCCCAACTTGTCGACCTGATTAAATCACATAGCTAATATGCAACGCCAACTTAGTTGGATGAAAAATTTAAAACTGCAACTTAACCACACGATTTTGTTATCCAGAAGTATTAACTACCCAACTGCATCATCAAAATTTTTGAATGTATATATTGAAATCTAAATTTGCAAATAAATTTCGCATTAATTTTTTAAATAAATATTACAGGTTTCCATTGACAAAAGTTTTTGTATGAACATTTTGGGTTTGATATTTAGTAAAATATGTATATAATTTTGTTTATTGATTTGAAGGAGTTAATGCTTGTAATTTATTAAATATGCTGCCACACGTAGAATCATAAATACAAATCAAGTATTACCACAAATTGGAAATTGTTAATATGATTCTCACTTATCGCTGTAATCAATGGGGGGCAAAAGAGAAATAATGGTTCTATTACTGTATAATAAGTGACAGTGTTGACCCAAACTAACTCATGGCCTGGGTTGTATTTCTTGCAAAATTTTTAGGTTGGATTTAGTAGGGTCAATCAGTAAAGAGCTATATATTGCTTATGGATTGTAAAACTTTTTTGGAAGCCAGTGTAAGGCATGTATATTTTAGTACGCTATTTATCAATTCTTACTATTTAATGCAATTTATATGCGGTGCATATATATATATATATATCCAACCGGTTTCGATTTATAAATCATCGTCAGTGCACAAATCCGTGGGATTTAATTTACAATTACTACATTAAATGATGTTGAATTATGCATACACTTAAAATATCTTCAGTAAATTCATCGTACTTTCTTGCCTATTTAATAGCATGTTCTTGGTTGCATTTTTTATGAATAGGGCTTCAGCTAATATGGTGTTTTTTGTTCTTAATAATATTTTAAAATTTGCTTTGTTTCCTTGGTGTTCATGCAAATATGTTTCACTTTTAAAATACCCACTAAGATGTTCTTTGATCCTAGTTTCACAATGTCGCTTCGTTTCTCCGATGTAAAAATGGTTACATTCTTCAGATTGATTATTATTTATTTATATATATATATATATATATATATATATATATATATATATATATATATATACGAGGTGGGTGAGAAAAGTAGTTATACTAATTTTGTACTTAACACAGTTTTATGTTTGATCAATTAACAATGCTATCCCCTTCAAAGTAGTTGCCTTGGGCAGCTATGCACCGGCGGATTTGTTTTTCCCAGTCTTGGTAGCAGCGCTGGAAGTCTTCAACTGGCATGGCCTTTAAATGGTCAGTCACAGTAGTTTTAATGTTCTCCAGAGTTCCAAGTTGTCGTCCTTTGAGGAAATGCTTCAGATTCGGGAAAAGTAAAAAGTCACAACGACTCAAATCAGGTGAATAGGGGGATCGAGGGAAAACACTAATGAGTTTTGAGGCCATTTCCATCAGTGATATTTGCAAATATCAATGAATCTAACAGCCATTGAAATTGTAATATAGCAAATAATAATGAATGCCTGCTTTATGAACCAGTGAGAAACTGAACATAGATCACAAGGCAGAACGCACTTGTCATCCCTCAGATCTACCCCAGCTCTTCCTTTTATGAAATAGAAATTTATCTCATCATGTTGGGATTGGTAGACGTTTAAGGGAAAGTACAGTATAAGCACAACTGTTTTAGACTGAACCGAAATAGATTATTACCAATTCATACATTGTTGCCCTAAGTTTAAAAATTTAATAAATATAATTCAGTAGCAGAACTACCATAAAATTAAACATTTAAACTTAAAATAAATGACGTCATTCGTCTTTTTGTTTCTTTGTTTCAAGGAAATTTCACCCAAAAGTTTATTAATTGCTGAATTATTTAAAGCACTGCTGCTACAGGCCTGCCCAAGGATTTACTAAAGTTTTTGCGTTTTTGACGTTGTATGAAGTAAGAAATAATGTAGCATAATCACGGATATAGAACCAATTTTTATTATTAGTGGTCAAAATAAGAGATTTCGGTGCTATTTTATTATGTTCTAATCTGTGTGCTTATGCTTATTTCTGATTGGTCGCTGGCTGTCGAGTCATCATTGCATTGCTTTATTTAATTTGAATTGTTCAATAGATGACTGATTGTCTGCTCAGCACTTTTTGTTAAATGTAAATATTTGCTTTTGTTTAATGTGTGATTTCTGATATTGTCAGATGTTTTAATTTAAGTTTTGATTTCCCAATGTTCAGTTGTATTATTTTTAATTTCATATTTCCCGAACCACTATTCTATTAATATTTTAGATATAATAATTTTTCCCAAATTGGCCTTTACTTTTCCAGATATATTTTTTGTCTTTTCCTTATTTTATATTAATGTTTAATATGTACTTTAGCTAAATATAGGGCATTGCTTCAGGTACAGCATTGCTTCTGGTGACCAAAACTGAATGCCAGTAACCCCTTCTGTACCCTAAGTGATAACGTAGGTTTAGAGGAGTAAGGTTTTTGTTTACATGTATGCCATAACAAGCCAGTGTGGCCTTTCAACTTTCAATGAGCTGAGCGTAGGGATTAGGTTTTTCTTAGTTCTGCACCACCAGAGTCCATCTCAACTATCAGAAGATTTACCAAGATATTTCTTCTCTGGGTTGTTATTGGAGCACACAATTGTTTCCATGTTACTTTGCTAAACTGCAAGTAAAAAGCAAACTGCAATTTATTACTCGTTCTTTGTTTGTTTGGTTAGAATATTCCACTGTGGAATGAAGTCCAAAGGAGAGAACATTCTACAATAAATCAAAGTGTATAAAAGTTTCTTTTAGATGTCCGTGGAGACTTCTATTGGGTAAATGCGGTTGTACGCATTGTAGAGTGGCTGGAAAATCCTAGAGTCTTTCCATGCCATTTTGGTGAGATTTTCCTTGTGAGTTAATTTAGCAAAGTTTGTTGGGTGTTTTTTATATCTAATGTATTTTAGCTCAGTAATCATTTTCAGCATTTCAATAGATTGTCAAAGATTATTAAATCATCTTTGGAAGATATTGTAATACTTTCAGTAAACATTTTGAATATGTTGGTGAGTGAGTTGTGATTATTGAATTTCAGTAAAGAAAATTTATGATGCTTAGGTTCAGCTCTTCTGATATTTTATCATTTTATTTTGGCGCTGTATCATGGTTACTATTTCTATGCATTTTGCAACATCATATTATTTGAAGTTCTCTTTCCAAAGGTTCATCCATATGACATCAATTGCACCTGTAAAAAAAGAAACGTTTTGACTCTTTTGTTAGATATTTTTTCCTTGAAATTTGTTTTACTTAAAGATGTGTTTCCCCTTCTTGTAAATTGTTTCTTAGGATGTTTGCTGTCAAAGAGGAGTTGATTTTCCTGATTGCAGTCTTTTTAAAGTTTGACTGTGTTCTTGAACTTGAGCCTCTATTTCAATTGACAGATGATTTTCTCATTATAGTAGTATAGTTTATAGCTGGGGATTCCATGATTTTCCAGTTTTAAGTGTGTTTTTGTTTATGACATTATGATGAGGAGATTGAGTATAAGTAATTGCATACAAAAAGAATTCCGGGTAGCAATCTTCTTTTTGTGTTCTAACAAATTTCCATTTGTGATAGTAACTTCTGCAATGCTGATGGATATGATAAAGCTTATTAGTTTCTAGTTGATGTCTTTGACAATTTTCATGTGTGAAGTTTTCTATAGCACTTGCTTTTACTTGTTCTCAATGTTAAACCAAGCTGGTGCACATTCTAAAGCAAACTGTTGCAGTAGAAGCATGAGAGCTTCCAGTTCTGTTTTAGTAAAACTTTTGGTGAAGAATTGCATTTTTGATAAGTTCATCATCTGATACTTTCCCTTGTTGATAGGTAATCGCACAATTCCATTCAGGTGCTTGTCATTTAGAATATAACTTTTGATCAACATGCCTTGTTCTTCTCCTCTTGTCTACATATGTGTTGTAATTGCCTCTGTTTTGGTAATTTTTTCATTAGTAATTTTTTAGATAATAGATTGTAGGCATGGTGAGGGTTTTAATGGTGCTTCATTTAAGAGCTCTTCTTCTTGGAGTTGAGAGGGGGTTTAACTGTTAGTAAATGCTTTTGTATGGTAGATATCTTCCAGTCAAATCAGTAGTTTGTGTATTTATACAAATAAGGCTGAATGAGTATTGTGGATAGTGACTTGATAGGTATGAGGAAAGCAGCATGTTCTTTTTGTTGATGCTGTGATTTCTGCAATTTTGGATTTAGTTTTTTGTTAAGTGTGGAAGGCCCTCTGTAGCTTTTCTGTTGTTAGTGGTGCATTAATGTCAGTGTAGACATTGTAGTGCACTTCTGATGTTGAGCCCCACATGCACTATTTTGTGTGGTGAGGAAATTTGTTGATTTCCTTTTCATGTAGACTGAGCTTGTTTTGTATAATGATAGGCAACAGATAGGCGATTGGGTTTTCATCATTTATCAGCTTAGTAAGGTATTTCTCATATCTGTTGATGTTCTGTTTTCAATCCTTATTGGGGATGATGTGATCAGAGCTTCAAGGAGTAACTAGTTTTTCAGTTTTCTGGGCTGGGGTGCTGTAGTTATCTCAAAAAAACATTGTTTTGTAATTTTCATTTGTTTTTTTTGTCAATGGGAACATTTAGTGTTGGATCATACATCAGTAGAATACTTAGTACCCACATTGCTGAGGTGGGGCTGATTTCTGGGATTTACATTTCTTTCATGATGTCTTTTTGAAATGAAGTTTTATTTTTGAAATGTGAAGCAGTTAAGATTTTATTCAGTAAGTGTTCCAATATGGTGTGATAGTTTTGATTTTGTCACTCTATTCTTATCTTTAGCCTCTCGTTGTTTTTATATTTCAAAGTTTTGAGTTTTAGCCATTTTTTGTGTAGGTTAATATGCAGTTTGGTTCAAAGATTTCAAGTGTTTGAATTTGTAATAGAATGTTGATTGCAATTTGTTCTTTAGTGTCACCAATGTTTGCTGTAAATTTGATTGTTGGATTAAATGGTAGTGTTCTAAATTCTCATCTAAATCAAGAACATTATCAGGTGTTGTTTCCTTACTGTCTTTGAAATAAACAAATGCAACTGTGACATTGATGGTTTCACAGTAACTAGTATATGGTGAATTTGTTTTACCATCTTTAGGTTATTCTAGTCCATTGCTTTAAGGAAGTAAACAATAAATAAGTATTTCCAATCAATGTTGATTGTAGAGAGTTCTTTGTACAGCTTTTTGTTTCTAATGAATTTGTAGATGTTTTTGAGTGTGATGCTATATAGTACTGTAGAGGTAATCTCTGCTTAGCTCTTCTGTCATCCATTCTTTGTAGAAAATTAGTGTGCTGATTTTTGGGCATTTCTCTGCATCAATTGTTGTTGGTAGAGCCAAATTGCTGATTCTATTTTCAGATATACTTAGGAGGTCTGATATGAGTTCCTCAGTTATCTGAGAAAGTTTGTTGGAAACCGAACTTGCCCTTAGCAATGTACATTTTTCAAGGTGTTTCTGATAGCTGGCAGATTGTTTGCTGCTTCTCTTAGATGTGGTGGTACTGAGTTGTGAGAGGTTATCAAGTATTTGGCATTTGACAGGGATTTTTGAGATTTGTAAAAGTTGCTGAGATCTTTTAACCCGCCCTTTTTGATGTGGTAGGAGTGGATGTTGTTGATGGTATATTGTTGCTAGGCCCTGAGTCTGATGCACTTATACTGACTAAGTCTTGAGATGATTTCTTGTGAGTTTCTTCATCTTCTCTAGAAAAGATTCACCTGAGTAGTTGGAGGTCTGTTGATGAGGTGTCTGGCTGATACATTTCATCTACTAAAGGCAAAGATGTAATGTTAATATGCCATTCATTATCTATAATGTGTTCTCTAACTGCACAACTAGGTTGTGTATGCATTAGTAATTTAATTTTTTTCAGTTTTTCAGGATTTTTTGTTATTATATTATCTTCAATTTTATCAAGACAATTAGTATCATATGTTTCCACATTATCATGTAGATTCTAGCATCTTCAATGTTTTAGAGGTACACTCGAGATTTTGTAAATTAGTCATTTTCCTATTGCTTAAGAGATCACTGGTGTGAGGCAATATCTTTTTTATTTCAAATGGTCTGAACTAGCTTGGTGCTGAATTTTCTCACTTGTTTTGTTTTTATGATAATGCCAGGTTGTAATTGGTATACATGTTTGGAGATTTTGTGGTACTCAATACATAGATTTTTTATAGTAATGTTGTTTTTAAATGGGACTTTTTTGGTTGTGGGACAGATGATGTGGCATAATTGGCATAAAAGGCAAAGAAACTAGGTATTTTTTGATTATTTCCACTGCTTATTTATTTTGATTATGATATTGTTTACTGCTTAGCTTTTGTTGCAACTAAGTAAAATCCATATGACAAAAATGTTTGTGGTCAAATGATTTTGTCAAAAAAAAGAACAACTGAAGACACATAAGCTAATTAATAACATGTTGTGTAAGAAATATTAGACAAAAGTTCAATGACAGAAATATTCATCAACTAAAAACACGTACATTTTGTTCTGGTCGTAAAGTGTAATATAAATATGTTGTAAATGAAATTGGAAGTGATAAATTAAAATGTTTAGTTTTATCTTTACATTGTATCAGGTTTTATTCTATGCTGACAACAGAAAGCTAAGCAATGATGCACATGAGTAGCTTTCAGGGACGCCCATAGTGCAATTATCAGCATTCAGGTGGTAGTCTTCGTTCAGCAAAACATCTCAATTCAGCTTCTGCAATCACTCTGCCCTGTTTAGGAAAGGGTGCCTTTAAGTTAGGTCTACAGATAGGGATTTTTATTCCTTTTGGCTTTCTTACTTAAATGATTCTTGATCTATGATTAATGTCATTAAACAGCTGGACAGCTGATCATAAGCTAACCCCTTATATTTTAGATCCAAATTTGTGTCATTTATTATGCCTAATAAGACCTGTTAAACATAATAGGTGTCTGCAAGCACAGTATTATCTATGTTACTTATTTAATACATACAGGCAGTCAATGACCAATTTTCTGCAGGCAACAATGATTGTTCACATGTCTCAGAGGACATGCACTATTATAAATGCAGGGTTATCTATATGTAATGCAAATGAACAGCAAAAGTGGCAAGGTTGCAATTATTAATTGTTGTACAAATTTGATAATGATAAGCCACACTGAAGAGTATTGGACTTCACTACCTAAACCATTATCACTGAGAAGATTTGTGAGTCACAACCAATTGCATAGTAAATGGTGATTGTTGCTGAAAGCTATACCACTCTTGATTATCTGGCTCCACTTCAGGCATCATCTCTTGTAGTTAGTCTTCACCAATCTAAATGAAAGCTTGTTAGTCAAATACATAACAGTGTATAGTGTATATCTGTCTGTGCTATATAATCTAATCTAATAAATTGGAAGGTAGAACTGTTAGTTGGAATCTTACAAAACAGAGAAAGTTGTTTGGTGTCTAAGAAACATAATTGAAATAGCTAATTACAGTTGATCTCTTAACTGTTGGGATTCAACATGATTTCATGAGTAAGGTTTTTGTTTCTCAAGTAGCTGTTTACAATATTTTGTGATTGATAGGACCAGTGTAGTTTCTGAACACATTCAAATGTGAGTCAGGCTTTGTGGCCATATATCACCTTATATGATGTCATTTTTATTGTGACATGGGTGGATGCGTTATAAATATGCTTAAGCATTGAGGAGTACATCTCTCCAGTCACTTCTGCCAATATTAGTTGTAGTAACTCACATATGTTTGATAAGAGTTCAGTTTAGACATTCTTCTACAACATTAGCTTGTGAGTGGTCATATAGCTTGTGAACTGTTATATAGTTATGTATAATTTCAAAGTTTTTTGCAAGGCATTGGCACAACTTTCTTTCAAACTAGACGGCTTAGTCTGTAATTAGGTTTTCCATTGGTCTGAAAATGCATATCCAGCCTTTTATTATTGCATCTGCAACTGTTTGAGCTTCAATGTTTTAATAGGGTTTTGCTATACTTTGTAAAATTGTCTACTAGTAGTAGTGTGCATAAATACCCTTCTTGGCCTTTAAATAGCTGCTTGATATTCATATTCACAACTTGGTTCATATGCTCTGATGTTATCTTCTAAAGTTATGCAAAACACTGTTTACTTTGGGGGATGTAGGTTAAATACTTGTTAAAGATGTCCTAATGGTTATGTGCAAATATGCTGTGGCAAAGTGCTCATTGGTTGTGATTTCTGTTTTGTACACTTTGGTATGTCCTCTTTGATGAAATTTTTTGACTACCTTTCATTTTTAGTATTCAGTGAGGGTGATTTTTAGAGATAGTATAGAGGAATCAATTTTACACAAGTTGCCATTTGTGTTTGTTGTAGTATTAGAGTTCTACAGCATTTGTAATTGTTTTCAATTTTCTCAATTATCTCTTTTAGGAAGATGTCATTTCATTGATCTTATGCTATTTCACTTAGCATAATTTGTTTATGCACAATTATAGCAAGTATTGGTAATATGGTTATGCTGTTCTTATAAACATTGATATCTGTAAGATTTCTGTATTGGTTTTGTGGTATCAAACTGAACTGTATTTTGTCCTGTTCAGATTTTTTCATTTCACATCGTAATGGGGGAAGTGTGATCCAGAGATCAGCATTGTTGTGATGTTTTCCTTTCTTTGAGTGATGTTAAATGAGAAATTGCTAAGGTATTCAATCCACCTCATGATGATTGATCTATCTCCTGAATATTTCTTGAGCAAGCAGAGGCTACTATTGTCTGTGTGAACTGTAGTTTTATTCTCCAACTACAAAGTGATGGAAAGTTTTCAATGATTCCACTAGTGCCAGCATTTTTAATTTGGTTGCTCTGCAGTTTTGTTTGTTTACTTACATCTGTGTCCAAGATAGATGTGTCAGTAGCCATTGTGATGTTCTTTTCATGAATATTTCCAGGTCATTGAGTTCCTCTTTCTGTTGCCAGCCCCAATTGAAATCTGATTTGCATTTTAGAAGATTAGACATTTTATGTGTTCTTTCAGTGAGGTTCAGAATAAACATGTGATGATGCCAAGTATGCATTGCAAATCCTTTCAGTTCCTAGGTGGATTGATCTATTCTATTAATTGCTTTGTATTGTTTTTTTTTCTGTGAGAATGTGATTTTCTACTTTGCAAATTTGGTTGTTGTCCTGCATTATAGAGAAGCTTTAATATTTATTTTTAGTTTTTCACAGTGTTCATTGCTTAACATAGAGGAGATGAGGATGTGATTTATATAAGCTGTGATTCTGTTTTCAATTGGGGTTTGATTGTTTAAGAGGACTTTCATGATGCACCTCTGAAAAGTTGCAGGAGCATTACAGATAAAAGCCATATATAGCCACTCAAATAGTCTGTGAGGTGCATTGGGACTTTCCACAATGCTTTACTGAGGTCCATGGTGGAGAGGAATTGGTATTTGGCAGCATCATAGAGAATATCATTGATTAAAAGCAACAGGTAGGTGTCATTTTTGGTTATATCAATTAACATTCTAAAATCAATGCCAAGTCTGTGCTTGCCTCCTTGTTTTAAAAAGATTGTAGGGGGACTTTTGGTTTTTTTGATAATTTCATTGTTTAGGTTAGGAGTTCACTGAGTGTTCTTAGATATTTCTCTTGGAGCTGCTGATGCACTATACAACATTGTTGATGAATTGGTTTATAAATTTTATGTGAATTTAATGTTTGAGGCTGATCAACTTGCATACACTTATCTTTTCATTGTTCAGGATTGCTGCATTTTGTGTGAGTACTGCATCAACTTTCTTGATATGATTTTCATTAGATGAAGATAGGTTTCCTTTGATACAGTTGAGCCTGTGCAGTTTGGCCTTTGGTATCATTCAACATTTCAAAAGAAAGGAAAGGTTAGATTTAGTGATAAATTTTTCTATTGGTATACCAATGATGGTTAATTGATTTGTAAATCAAGTATAAATCTTGCTTGTAATATTTATCTTATTTCACTGAAAGTTGTAGTAGTATGTTTACTTTTAGTATATATTCTGTTATGTCATCTTCATTGTGCATTTTGCACCTATATAGAAGCATGCAATAGTGTTTCCTGTTTTATTTGTTTTGAAATGATTTTTTGCTTCTGTATCTAGATTCATCAATACAGTTAGTGTTATTCTTTATGAAAAAGTGGTAACTGGGCACAACCATTTTCTTTAGTGCCACCTTGTTGTGATATGTATGTTTCAAAAATTACTATCCACTCAATGGAATGTTTGAGCCATATTACTGATTTTTCCTGTAAAGTAGGGAGGTATTTGAGTGGTTTTCAATTCTGTTTTCATGGGATTTTCTTTTGTTAATGTTGGTATCAAGTGCCTGCAGTTGTGTGAGTTCATCTAGAGATTTTTTTATGGATAAAGGTCTCAGCTCCTAATGGAGTTTTGCTGGTCTTCATGGTGCATCCACTGGAGTTACTTGAAATTCTCCTGCTTGGTCAGAAGAAGGAAGTTTGATGTTGGATTTTATTAATTTGATTTCATTTCTTAATTCAATTATTACATTTTAAAATTGTCTTATTTGGGTTTCAAGTATATAGGATATTTGAGTGATTATGCTTTCTTCAAGTTTTTCAGTAACATTTTGGGAGTTGTGTTAGGTTGCATAATTTGGATTTGGGTTTGAAATCATTTGAGTTTTTTCACATGCTGATAATGATGTTTGGGGGTTGGCTTTTTTTAACATTAGAGTTTCATATTCAGTTTTTTCACTAATCATTCTTGATCTATTACTTTTCATAGTGTGAGGAAGAGTAAGGATAGCTCTGAATCATTTTCATGGTTTTGCTGGATCAGGATACAGTTTTCTACAATTAACAAGAAGCTATAGCAATTTTGTAAAATTATTTTACTTCATTGGAGATATTTAGTAAATAAACGAGTAATTTACAGAGTAGTTGTTAGAGGAATAAATAAATTTGAAATAGAGCACACTAGTTTCAGTTCAATTTTCTTTGAAAATTTTTTATTCCTATGTAACTCATTAAAAAAATAAAGATAGAAAGGGTTTCAGCTTAATATTTTCTAGAAATTCTTTGGCTACTATGTAAATAGCTAAAGAAATAAAGAGAAAGTATAACCCAGTTTCAGTTCCATGTTCTTTAAATGTTCTTATGTCAACATGTGGCATCAACAGTTTGAGTGTTAGAATTTTAGCATAATACAAATAACATCTATCATTCAATGCATAAAAAACAACTTCTAGTAAGCACCAACAGGGAATTATACAAAGAACACTGCATAAATGAATTAACAAATGAGTAATAAAAATGATCTGCTGGGAGATAGTATATCTAAGCTTTGCGCACATAAATAGTAAATTAAACAATTGTAATTTGAGAGACTTTAGCGTACACACAATTTGGTTTTCACTTGAAATGAGTCTACTAATGTATAATTGGCAAGAGGTGATAGAAAAGAAAAGAAATTGAATAATTTTTATGATTTTATGATTATTATTTTTATTATGCTTTTATGTCAATTATCTACTTTTTGTAAACTACATAATAGTACAGCAATAGTGCCTGTGTGTGAAAGCATTAGACAAAAAGTATTAACTGAAACACTTAGCTGAATTAATAACATGTTGCATAGAAATTGGCAGATAAGTTTTATATTGAAAAAAACAAAAACCAATGAGAAACAGGTACATGTCATTTGTTTGTACAACTGTGGCTTAAAAATTACATGCATGGAAGGAAAAGTTGATAAATTAAATCATTCAGGATTTATCTTTACTTTTTGTATCAGGTTTCGTTCTGTAATGAAAAGAGAAAGCTAAACATTCAGGCACATGAGTAGCACTCAAGGACGCCGCATTGCATTTACCAGCCTTCAGGTGGCTGGTTCAGTGTTCTGCAATAGTGCTACGACCTGCTTTTGAAAGTGGGTCTAAAATATAGGGGTTTTTCTCCGTTTAGCTTTACCATCAATTCAATTCAATTTATAACTAATGTCATCAAACAGTTGGATAGCTGACAGTAGGTTAGCCATCTATTTTAGATCCAAATTCTTGTATGGCAATAAACATAATAAAATTTATTATACATACAAGGTGTCTATGAGCACCCTAATAGTTATATTATTGTATTAATTAACTGTGGACCTTCAACTGCCATCTTTCTGCAGGCCACAATGGTTGCTCACATGTAAGATCATGTACCTATCTATAATTAGGGGTATTTATATGTAAGGTACAAAATAAGTGAAAGTGGCAAGGTTGCATTAGTTGCTTTATTGTTTCTCATAACAAGAGCAATCAGTGTACAAATTCATTTACAGTAGGCAACAAAGGGGAGCATTCCACAACACAACATATACCACTATTGCTGAGAGAGTTTTATGAGTGACAACCATTTGCATATTAACTGGTATCTCTGCTGGAGGTTGAATTCTTGATTGCATGGTTCTTCTTACGGTTTCAACCCTTTGTCTGCTGCTGTTAATCTAAATGGACGTTTGATAAATTAGTTAAATGCAATACAGTTGTGAGTTCCAATTATAATAACCAAAGTAATTATCATTAATCTAATGACAGAGATGTTCTAGAGTCTTACTCTCTAAGGAGAATTAATGAATGACAAAGGAATGTAACAATAAAAGCTAATTATGGTCAATTTATAACAACTGGAGATTCTACACTACAGCCATTAAAATTTTAATAGAGCAAATAATACGAAAATATATGCCTACTTTAGAATCAGGAAAAAATTAATGTAGATCGCAAGGCGAAATATATTTGTTATCCCTCAGACCTACCCAAGCTCTTCCTTGATGAAATAGAAATTTAGCTCATCATGTTGAGATCAGTAGGTGTTTAATTTCCGAAAATAGCAGAGGTAATATCTTTCTATCTATCTATCTACCTATCTACAGGCGCGTACCTAGCAATTTATAAGGGGGTCTGATTTTTCTGAAAATGGCATTTCTATTCTTTTTTTACAAAAAATGAAAAAGTGATTTTTCTAGTGATGTGTATATTAACAATCATGGTTCAGTAATTTAATACATATAATATAAAATATGAAAATTGTATAACACCACGCACGTGGAATAACAAATAGGGGTACGCGCCTGATCTATATATATATATATATATATATATATATAT